>JADRCD010189055.1:0-14431 GCA_019843815.1 Montemys delectorum | reverse complement strand
ATGTATACACACACACACACACACACACACACACACACACACACACACGGGGAACATTCCTCCATCTCTCTCTCTCTCCCCCTCCTCTCTTTCTGTGCCACTTTCTCCTCTCTCACCCTCTCAATTAAACCTCTTATACGTGAAACTGTTTGGGCCTATAGTATGGTATGTTCTGACGCAACCCGCTTTTCCAACACATCATTTGGTGCCGAACTCCGGGACATGGCAGTTCGAGTCCCGCTGCTGCAGTGGGGCAGGGAGAGGTCACGACCACGTGGATCGGTCCCAGCACCAGCAACCGCAGCTGCCGTGAGTATTCGAGTTCTCGGGCCCCCTCAGCTGGCGGAAGCTGCTGCTGCTCTCTGAAGACTCCACCAAGCTGCAGCCGAGCCGGAGCCACAGCCACGAACCACGTGAGCCACGCCCCGCCTGGTCTATCAGAGTGGGGGTTAGCCTGTGCTCAGATCCACACCTACCCATTCAGTTCACTTTTTCTATTTACCAGTCCGCTATAATTCTCACACAGACACTGGCATATTAATTAATAGGATCAGTCAAGGGGAGGACCTCCAGCTTCCCAGATAAGGCCTGGCCAGCCTTCTGTGGGAACCATGGGGTTTACAGTCAAGGCTCCCAGTTGACATATGTCTTAGGACTTCTACCATTGGTTGCCCCTCCCTCAGAAGCAACTCTTATTCTCAATCTTTTTCCGGGCTTCTACAGCCGAAAACCCCTTGGATCCAGGGTGGGTTGCCTTCCCCCAGCAGGCTGCCAGGGTCTGCTGGGCAGCCACTAGAGGTTTCTCGTGACAATTTGAACCACTAGCTTTGGCTATTAACTCTTCAGTGCTTGGATTGTTCTCAGGACGCTGGTAGGAATAATCCAACCACTCACCAATGGGTATTAGAATGTCTTTGACCAGTACCTCCAGGCACCCCACTGGGATGTATCCTGGAAAATCTCAAATCTTTAAAACTAACGCCTGACTTGAAGGCATCAAAATTAATATATCTCTACAATAAGATCTAGATGGAAGTTCAAAATGGCCACTTAATGGCACCCTAGATCCAGCTATTTTAAGGGATCTTAATACATACTGTCAGCGAACTGGTAAATGGAAGGAGGTTCCCTATGTCCAAGCATTCATCTATCTCCTCCAATCCCTCCTTGTGCTCTTCTTGTTCCCCAACCCAACTTTTCTTAGCCATGAAATCTACACAGCCTCCTCTAGATGACACTACAATGCTAGACCCAGCTAATGAACCACCCCCTTTTCGCCGCAGACCTGTCTCCATGCCACCAAAAACCCTAACTGCTACCTCAGTTTCTCCTCCTCACCAGGATGCTCCAGAGCCTGCTAGCCCTGCCTCTCCAGAGCCCTCCCCTTCTTCTGTGCCAGCTGTGGGCCACTCCAAATGCCCCACGTTGGCAGCTACCTTCACTCCTTCTGTTAACTGCTCTAAGGCTACTGCCAAACCTCCAAGTCCTTCCTCCCCAGAGACACCTGACCCAGCAACAGTCCTACCTCTAAGAGAAGTTGCTGGAGTAGATGGCCTTGTCAGAGTACATGTTCCTTTCTCGCTTAGTGAACTTTCCCAAATAGAAAACAGGCTGGAGTCTTATACTTCTAATCCTTCCAAGTTTATTAAAGAGTTCCAATATATCACTCAATCTTACAGCTTGACTTTCCATGATGTTCATATGATCCTTACTAGCAATCTACTTCCTGAGGAACGCAGACAAGTCTGGGAAGAGGCAAGAGTGCATGCAGATGGACTCCACCAAACAGACAACACATACCCAATTGGCTCTGAGACCATGCCAGACTGAAATCCCTGGTGGAATTACAATTCTGCAGGTAGTATTTTAGCCAGGGACAGGTTCATTACATGCCTTCTGGCCAGTCTTAGAAAAGCGGCCTTAAAGCCAGTAAATTTTGAAAAACTTCAAGAGGTTGTCCAGGACAAGCAAGAGAATCCACCTCAATTTTTAGAATGCTTTATGAAGGCTTTATTACAGCATACCAATCTGGACCCTGAAAGCCCAGAAGGTAAGCAACTTCTGATGACCTACTTCTTTTCCCAGAGCTACCCCGACATAAGAGCTAAACTTAAAAAACTGGAGAGGGGACCCTTAACTCCACAGGCAGAAGTCTTAGCACTGGCCTTCAAAGTGTACCATGGGAGAGATGCTAAAGTCCACAAACAAAAATACCATATGCTCGCAAAGGCTATCCGACCAGCCCCAGCCACTACCCCGCACTCATGGTCTCCGAAAACCCAGAGACCATCAGGTACCTGCTACACATGTGGTAAAAAAAGGTAATTGGGCAAAATCCTGCCCTAACTTCCACAAACCAAGAGGGCCATGCCCTAAGTGTCATCAAGAGGGACATTGGGCTGTTGATTGCTCCCATGTTACGCAGAACAAAGGGGCATCACTCCCAGATAACCCTCCAACTGATCTCCTAGGCTTGGCTATGGCAGACTGAGGAGGCCCGAGCTCACTGCCATCACTAGCAGGGAGCCCCAGGTAAATATCGTGGTATGTGGGTAGTCCATCTCCTTCCTCTTGGACACTGGAGCCACTTACTCAGTCCTGATGGAGTTTTGGGGACCCACTTCTTCTGGTTCTCCTATTGTTAGGGTAGGAGGACAACCGTACTTCCCTCTCCAGAACCCACCACTTAGTTACATTTTTAGGGGTGTACCTTTTACCCATTCCTTTTTGGTAGTGCCAACATGTCCTGTCCACTTATTGGGAAGGGATCTTCTAGCTAGGCTGGGAGCCTCTATTTCCTTTGCTCCCCACATTCACCTAAACCCAGGCTTGCTAGCAGTCCCTCTGCTCCTTCTCCTAGCCAGGCAACCTACTAACACTACCATGTTATTTCCTTTACCAGCTTCTCAGATAGATCCCTGAGTCTGGGACGTCCAGAACTCCTCTGTTGCTAAACACCATTCTCCTGTTGTCATCCAATTTCTGGACTCTACCAGGTACACAACCCAAGCTCAATACTCTCTCTCTCTACAGCCTACTCCTGAGGACTTAAGCTTCTTAAAATCTATCACTGCTTCTTGCAAAATCTGTCAGAAGTCTGACCCCAGCTCAAAGTATCTTAGCACCCCTTTTCCTACCCATCAGGCTAGAGGTTTCCTTCCTGGAACTGACTGGCAACTTGACTTTACCCACATGCCCACTGTCAGGTGTGCCAAGTACCTCCTGGTCTTGGTGGACACCTTCTCAGGATGGGTAGAGGCATTTCCCACAACTAACAAAAGGGCTCAGACGTCTCTGATCTCCTCCTCTAGGAGATCATCCCCCGGTTTGGTGTCCCAGCCTCTCGACAATCAGACAATGGTCCTAAATTTACTTCCCAAGTCTCTCAAATCCTATCTAAGGCCCTAGATATCCCCTGGCATTTTCACATTCCTTACCACCTTCAATCTTCTGGTAAGGTAGAAAGAACTAATTGCTCTTTAAAAACCACTCTTGTTAAACTGTCACAGGAACTTCACCTTGATTGGGTAAAACTCCTACCTCTGGCTCTTTTCAGGTTACGAGCTCTCCCAAAGTGACCTCTCCTCATCCCTCCCTTTGAACTCATGTATAGACATCCAGTCCTAACTCCTGGTCTTTCACCTAAATACTCTCCCCTCCCAGACCATCTACTTACCCCATTACTTTGCCACCTCCATTCTCTCCTATGGAACTTTGCTGACCACCATCTACCTCGGCCATGCACTGTCTCCTGTCCACTACCTATCAACATTGGAGACCAAATCCTTCTATCCTCTCCAGGTCATCAGCCCTCACTTCTCTCTCTCAATTGGCAGGGCCCTTTTAAAGTAATTCTTGTGACTCCTACAGCTGCTAAACTCGAGGGACTCTCTCATTGGGTCCATCTGTCTCACCTCAAACCTTTCATTCCTCCACCTAAAAATGACTCTTCTTCATACACATCAGTCTTAACAAGATGATGCTCTGTTAAGCTCCAGAGGACAACAAGACTGCCTACCTTGTCCCTGATTCCAGAAAATGAGACTCCACTCCAGCAGCTGAGCTTGACCTCACTGGATTAAACATGGGTTTCTCATCCTCCCCCTGCTGTTCATTTCTATCCAGGGTAGCCCTTGTATCTGGAGATTCAAGGTTCAAGAAACCCCCACAGATAACAAATAGTCTTTCCAAATAGGGTCAGGAAACTGCTCCATAGCCAGATGCCAGGAACCAATCCAAATTGCTATCATCCCAATATCTGTAATCCCATCTAAATATTATGGTCTCTATACTTGCTTTCTCTTTGACCAGACAAAAGATTATTGTAGAAAATGGCCAGATGAATATGGGGGCTGCCCATATTGGTCTTGTCAAATACATATGCTAGGATCACATATCAATCATTTCTTCTATCAACATCACAAGACACTCTTTCTACATACAAGACCCATGGAATTCCAGGTGGGAGACAGGAGTTGTTGATCGATTCTTTGGCAGCCGTGGTGCTTCAGAACAGAAGGGGACTAGATATCCTGACAGCTAAAGAAGGTGGTCTTTGCCTGTTCCTCCAAGAAAAATGCTGCTTCTATGTCAACCAATCCGGGATAGTACGAAATAAAATCCAGGAGCTACAGTCAGACATAAAAAATTTCAGAGACCATGAGACCTCCAGTTCTGAGATTTTCGAAAAACCTGTATGGAAGTGGATACTCCCTTCTCTTTTGTAAGTTTGTAACTCCTCTCCTAGTCATCTTCTTGGTGTTATTATTTGCTCCCTGCCTCATTAACCTTGTTTCTACATTTCTTCAACGACAAATACAAAAAATTTCTAACCAAACTATCAGACAGCTCCTGATACAGGATTACCAGCTGCTGCCCACAGACAAGCCACTGTCTACAGAAAACCTGATGCAAACATTTACCAAGTGGATCCCGATGGTAAAAGCCAGCTACCCCCATTGACAACGCCCTAGACAGCAGGAAGTAGCTTAAGAGACACGATGCCCTCATTCCCTTTTCACCATAGGCTTCCCCTTCCCTTTTTCTTTCCTTCTCTTTATAATATCAAAAAGGGAGGTATGTTAGCATCAGGGCATCCAAAGCCTGTGGCGATGCATGGGCAGGGCAACAGCCACCATATTCCCAGAATCCATTGGGCTCACCTCCCACCTTTACCTGTGGCTGCTACGTCACAACCCACACACACACACACACATATATATATATATATGTGTACACACACACACACACACACACACAGGGAACATTCCTCCATATCTCTCTCTCTCCTACCTCCTCTCTTTCCATGCCACTTCCTCCTCTCTCACCCTCTCAATTAAACCTCTTACATGTGAAACTGTTTGGGCCTATAGTGTGGTATGTTCTTATGCGACCCGCCGTTCCAACACATCAGGCATGGGTATGTTGACCCTCTCATGTGACTATTATTACAAACTGGGGACATTATTTCTACAGAGGAAAAATGACACCCTGATCCTGTTATGATTTGATTTAGTCATCTTCTGAAGATTACAAATACTACAAATACTACCAAAGATAACCTGAGGGATGAGGGACAGAAAGAAGAAAAAAAAAAACAAGAAACTAAAGATAGAAAATTCCTAGCACAGAAACAAAACAACAACAACAAAAATAAAAATGAAAAACTGAGGCAATGTATCGTCTTC
Source organism: Montemys delectorum (assembly GCA_019843815.1). NCBI lineage: Eukaryota > Metazoa > Chordata > Mammalia > Rodentia > Muridae > Montemys > Montemys delectorum. The sequence goes on along the minus strand of JADRCD010189055.1, from coordinate 8,744 downwards.
AAAAATTACCAAGACCATAGGAAGGACCTCCACTTAGAATGACCACAAGAACTTCCAGACTGGACGTTCTCTCTGAAGTTTTTAAATATTCAGCACATTGTTTTTCATAATCATCATTCTGTGTAATTGATTCCCTAAATTCATTCTTTCTATTTTATAAGCTTTTTCCAAGATCCCACCATCTACATCACTCCTGATAACTACCATTCTAATTTGGGGGAGGGTGATATTTTTACATTGCACCAAAAAAAAGTGAAATGATGATTTTTTTTTTAAAAAGAAAAAAAAATCAACGTTTCATTTAAAGATTTCATTACAGTGAAACTTGGATTTAAGGTTGTATGGGAGCCATGTGCGGTATACACACCTGTAATCCCAGCACATGTGAAGCTGCAGGGGGAGCAAAGCAAGTTTGATGCCAGCCCAGAGTATAGAGCCAGCATAACCCAGACACTAGGATTGCCTCAAATATAGCTTTGCAGAAAAACAATTATAATTAGTTTACTGTGTCTATCATTGCAGCTTCCTAAAACCACAGATTCCATACTTCCCCCATAAGTCCTTGTTTTAGTTATGGATTGATGGGAGGGGAGAATTTTAGCAGCTTCAAGGATTTCTGTTGAAAATTAATCCATGGAAAATCAGCTATCTCCAGCTAGACAGTAGGTAAGCAGACACCTGAATCTGTCCGATCAACAACTTCAGCCCTTCATTCCCAAACCTATAATGTATTCCAGCTCATTGGAGGTAGTATAGATTTTATCATGCACAAACAGCACCAGCTGATACCATAAAAAAAAAAAAAAAAGTATGGCAGGAGCTCTGCTTTGGAAGTAGCCACTGTTGCCCAGGCAACATGTCCATTTCCTATCTTCAGTTATTACATTAAAAGAAAATGTGGAGTATTTAATGTGGCTCATCTGACAAGCATACATTACTTATTACTAAAACACTGGCAGGAAACATTTTACAAGAATACAAGATTTATAAGTGGAAACATTTTATATCAGAAACATCAGTGGGCAAAGAGGCTCCTTCTACTACTCTGAACACAGGGCTCTTTTGCAGCCCCTTCAGCTCCTTTAGGTTTCACATTTTCAACTACAGTTGTCTGTAGGCTTGGTTTATGCCAGGTCCACATCTTCCGTGAAGAGTGTCTCGGAGTTAGTGAATTCTATCTTTTTATATCCAAAAACATTCAATAACTGGCAGTCTTTTTGAAATTTATTAATCGTTCTTTGTGATATTCAGCAGTAGGTATGTTCTTTACATTGCTATCTACATTTAAAATCTAATTCCAGTAAGGAAATTCACATTAAACACATGTGAATAAGCTCCGAGATGATGGAAACTCAATTCCCTCTGGAGTGGCTGTCTTCCTTGAGTCTTGTATTCAGACCAAGCCCCAAATGAAGCTCAAAGTGAGAAAAGAAAATCTTTTTGCCATTCCAAAAACAATATTTGAAGCCCCAGAAAATAAATTGGAGTGTGGGCAGTTAGAGCCTACAGAACATGCCAACAGCTTTATCAAAACGTGTGTGTTTGCCAGCGCGGGAAGGCAGGTTGCTTACCTGTTTCCTGACTTACTTGCTATGCCAGCAAGGTTACTGGAAAAGTCAGGATGCTCAGTAATGACTCAAAGAGTACTGGAACCCTGTAGGTTTGGAGTGGTTTCCTGAATCTAGGTCGAGTATGGCAGAGAGCCATTAAAACTGCTGGCATCAGGCAGCAACAGGAGAAAAAGGACATAAGACTCATCCACTTCACTCCCGACAACCAGGTCAAGCCAGCCTTCATTTCCGGGCAGCCCCACCATCCCCTCAAACAAGTGAAGATCTCAGGTCATCCGGGCAAACTGGAATCCAATTTGGTGCCTGAAAGAACACGTTTCTCTTTGTCTCTGGAGGAAAAGTGATTACCTACAGTGCCTCATCCCAGCTCTCCTGGCTATGTGCAGGTAAATATACCGTCCAGGTGTTTGATGTTGTTAAAAAAGTACTAGTCTAAGACAGACACAGCCATCCATATTGGAAATATATAAGAAATGACTGTTGCTTTCTTCCATTAGAAGTCAGACTGGCTTTTAGAGCATCAGAAGTTAATGCTACAGGTAAACAAAATTATGGCTGTAGCCCAGGTTATACCAGTATCTCTACAAACATCATACTATCCTCACAATGCAGCTGAGTCCTAGAAAGGTAATGGGAAGGAGACAACACTAGTCTAAAATTGACTCCTGTACTATTAGGCTCTTGCTTCAGAAAGAGCATTATTAAAAGCAAAGTTGTAAGAGAATTAGAGTCTGTCTTTTGGAAGGAGGAATCACAATGCAGCTATCCCTAGGTACTCATGGGTGACTGGTCCCAGGACCCCCATGAATATCAAGATCTATGAACGATCAAGTCCCTTGAATAAGATGGCTTAGCGTTCACATATAACTTAACACACATCATCTAATATATTTTCAAAATCAACCCTAGATTGCTTATAACAATTGATATGATGTATTTTGTGATAATTGTGATATTGAATCATTTGAGGAAAAACACCAAGTGAAACTATATATTTTTGAGTACAGACACTGATTTTTTTTTGTAGTATGCTTTGGATACAGTATTGATCAAACCCAAATATACAGAATTCATAAAGTGGGCTGGAGAGATGGTTCAGTGGTTAAGAGCACCGACTGCTCTTCCGGAGGTCCTGAATTCAATTTCCAACCACAGTGGCTCACAACCATCTGCAATGGGATCTGATGCCCTCCCTCTTTTGCTGTGTCTGAAGACAGCTGCAGTGTACTCATATATATAAAAAATAAATCTTTTAAAAAAAGATTTACAGAATTCATAAAGTGGCATCTGTACTTAAAACTAATACTCAGTGCTTCAAAATGTGTAGAATAAAAACATTATATACAATATAGGGTATGGTGTGTGTGTGTGTGTGTGTGTGTGTGTGTGTGTGTGACCAATTTTGTCTTCTATGAATCAGGCCCACCTTGATATCCTTCTCTTACTGGAGACAATCCTATATACAAAGCCACACCATCACACCCCTGCTGGAAACTAAGGGGAAAAGAGCTCATCTTGTAGTCCATTTTCTTTCACTGTTTTCATCCCTGTCTTCTCCCCGATGAGTCTTGGATAAGCCAAAGCCAGCCTATTAACAGTTAATAAATGACAAGTCCTAACAAGTAGGAAATTCCAGAAACAATCATTAACTTAGCTTTTGGGAATTGTGATGGTTAGTCTTATGTGATTATTTGACCGTGGCAAGGAATGCCCAGATTAAACACTAGTTTTATATATGTCTGTTAAGGAGATTCCACGAGAGACTTGAATTTAAATCAGTGTGCTCAGAAAAGGAGAATGTCCTCTGTGCTGTGGGTTGAGATATAAGTAAAACAAAAGTTGAGGAAAGGAAAATAAATTCATTCTCTTTCCCTGATTGCTTGAACCAGAAGAGCAGTCTCCTGCTGCCTTTGAGTTGAATTTGGAGTCCCCCTGTGGTCTCAGACTACACGCTGCTGGCTTTCCTTGATACCTAACTCGCCATGGGGCAGATTATAAAATCTCTCAGCCAATGTAGCCGCATGATCCAAATTTGTACATGCTATAGTTATAAATGTACACATTATTCTATTTCACTGATAGAAAGAGAGTCAACACCAGACCAACTTCAGAGAGGAAAATGAGACCAACAAAACAACACTCCAGTTTTTTCCATGGTTTGTCCAGAAGTTTCATGGGACTGCTTAAACTTCTTCCTCTCAACACAGGCTGATAAGACTGACACACATCTCATACCAAACAACCTATACAGCAAGGCTAAAATTTAGCTAGGACTTCCCATGAAGTGATTAGACACAGAATATCGGTTTATGGCTGGGATTAGGCCAAGGTTTAAGTCCTAGAAAAAGATTGAGCCATGCCTTACACCTGGTTTAAGGACAAGTTGGCAGGGTGCAAGAACCCATCCATTAGAACATCATGCCAGCAAGAAGGGGAAGCCCAGGTAGGCCAGAGGGAAATGACTTGAGAGAAGAGCAAACAGACATGTTTGATTCATGTTATCCACAAATGTCTGTGTAAGTGAAAGGGGTAAGGGACAAATTCACACTGTCACCTCCAAAAACCATAATGTTGCTGCTGGACCTCTGTATTTGGAGAACAAAACAGCTCAAACCAGGAAATTTAAAAAAAAAAAAAAAAACACATACCATAGCATTAAGAACTTCTATTAATAGCTAAAATATGCATACACTGTAAACCAGGCCAAGAGCTCATACACGATCAGTGGGTGAGTCTGTAGAAACCAAAGGCTTAACTGGTTTAAACATTCTTTTGGTTTTATCATATCATAGTGAGTGCTGTAAGTCTGTGAGGAGTGCCCATCTCATGTTTCAGATACTCCCAAAGTCTTGAAAATGAAACTGTTATCAACCAAAAATAGAATTCTGTAACACTGTGTTACCAGCATACCTCCTTATCTAAACTGTCTCACCAGACTGCCTAGGGCCTTTAGGACTCAATCCCACTTTAAATGTCTGAGAATGGTTCCAAGCCTTGGCCTTGGCACCAGCCATAAAGGTCTCCTTGCCGCTGTGTAAGTATTGTCATAGTCCTCTGTTTCTCATCAAACTCATCCCCATATCATCCCTCTTAATAGAAGGGTTCTTTCTCCCTCCCTCTGCTGGACCAGTTTCACAAGCTGATCTCTGGATCACAGGTGCCGGGGACCTGAGCATGTCTCCGGAGAAACAAGAATACATTGCTTACAGAAGTGTATAAAGCAATGCTGTCTTCAGCCAGAGCTAGGTATACCAGCTCACATGATGCTACCAGGTCCAATATCTGCGTTCGGCTCTTCCCCGTGATAATCTTAGACTATTCTTTAGCATAACTTAGCTAGGCTACTGTAGGCATAATGTTATTGTGCACTGTGTCAAGAATATTCATGTATCATTCAAACATTGATCTCTGTGCCCCCCCCCATATCTGCTTGTAAACATGGCTCCCAAGTAGTCCCTCATTGGTCAATAAAGAAGCTGATCAACCAGTGACTGAACAGGGGAGAGAATAGGGCTGAACTTCCTCCCAGACAGGGGAGGAGGAAGGAGAAAGAGGAAGTGGGAATTAGCAACAGGTAGGCCGTCCAGGAGATGCCATGAGAAAACATCTGAAGCCTAAAGAGCCAGATCAGTACTAAAAATGCAAGTATCCCTGGAATGCGACTGGAAGGTAGCCAGATTATCATAGAGGATTAAAATAGAGTAATATTGCTCAGTTGCTGCACTCTTAAAGCTTTTTAAATAAAAGTCCAGTCTCAATTATTTGGAGGATAGCTGAATTAAGAGGAAAACTGCAATAAACACTTATTTAAAAGTAGTAACAGGCCACTGCCTTAACAAAATGTGGCCAGCATAGATTCACCACTGGCTTAGTATTTGGTCCTGTGACACCATCAAGCAAAAACTGTACTTATCCTCATCAGACACTACTGAGCTAAAAGTGGTAAGAAGGCAGTTTCTTCTGCAGAGAGAAAAGTTAAAATGTTCCCACGTTAGGAGACAGAGAGTGTTGGGGGCAGAACAACCGTGTTGTTCACCATACCTATGCATCTTTGGGGGCCCAGGAATGTGTTTTTTCCTTGGGAAGTTACAAGCCAAGTGAGTTTGGGGTACAAATTGTTAACAAATGATCAGTTCAGATAAGTTTACTCATTAGCTGCTGTGTGTCTGCCTGCTTCATCTCTGTAAATACACTGGCAAAGACTTGTTCCTTTCACTGGCATTTGATAAGTCTCTGGCCTTATACTGGTACCTTATACTGGCCTCACAAGTATGGCCATAGCTCTTTAAAAACCTCACAGTCTAGATCTGGTTGCAGTGAAAAAAAATCACATTAAAAACCTTAACCTAAAATGAAATCAGAGAGTTCTTTGAGGTTTAATCATTACCACCTATCACCTATACCTTCTCCCCATGTCTTGGCATAGCATGTTAAAAAACAAAGCAAAAAAATAACAAGATAAATGCCAGGGATGGACAGAGACAAGTTGTTTCCAAACATTCTACAGGAAAACGAATCTGACTGTGGTCAAAAAGTTAGTAATGCAAGACCTGCTGTCACCCCTGAATACAGACTAGCCATTATTAGATGATTGTATAAAACCTACAAGCCATCAGTCGACCATCCATTGCAACAGCAGAAACCCTGGAGTCTTGTTGTTTTCTTTTTAAAGCTCTTATTTACTATGTGGCAGATTGGATCAGAATGTCACAGTGTGCATGTTGAGGTCAGAGGTCAGCTGTCAGGATCCTGTCCTTTCTTTAAGTATGTTATGGGGATTGAACTCAAGTGGTCCAGTTTGCATAGCCAGCTCTTCTACCATCATCTCATCAGCCCCAAACTTGGTAGGTGTTCTGTTTTTTAATTCTCCTTTCATCTTCAAAAGACCAGATTATCTTCTGCAGAAGTCATCCAGAAACCGGCTCCGCACTTTCTCATTTCTGCCTCCTTAGAATTTCCAACCTCATTCCAAGTTCTCACTGAGGACTGCAATGTCACATGCAGGAGACAAGGCTGTATGGACAATTGAAAATGAAACGGAGTCTGGCTGAAACCGAATCGATGTTTTCCAGTTGCCTGAATTCCGTGTCATTCTATCTCCTGCAGATTTTTCTAGCCCCTGGTGTTTCTATTAGAAAGGAAAGAGACTTTTGTTGCCAACTTTGTTTTTCTCTTTCCTAAACTCTAACATTTCATTCTAGCTTTTCCAAAATTATGTTTCTGAAGCATCAGGAATAAACTGTTAAAATGGTAGAAAATCACCAAAGAAATTAAAACAAAACAAAACAAAACAAAACAAAGGCTTAGTGGCCATAGTCATTTGGATAAAGGGTGTATATCCCAAACCTGCTTGTACCTCTTCAATCTCCCTCAGGATCCTAAGGATGTTATTTCAATTCTAAGCTGTTTTCCCCGTGTTAACCACAAAAATTGATTCAAACTGCAAGCTAAGAAATGAGAGATTTGGGGGTTTAAGGCCAAGAATGATCTCTCTGGTCTTCTTTTAGACTCATTCCATGGATACTTGAATTCTCTTGGGTGGTGGGCATTGTGCTAAGTGCCGGTTGCATACCAGCCCTTAGGGTGTGAGTGCGAGATTTGCACGTGGCCAACAAGTCAACAAGTTTCTACCCACGTGTCTCTAGACCAGCTTGTGCTTCCCTGCTCCTGCTGTGTGCTAGAGCTGAGCTGAATAAAAACCACTGACCTATTGCACTCCTGACAATGCCAGCTCGGAAGTGCTCAGCAACCTTTGAGCCTAGGCCCACAGTACAGCACAGCTGTAAGGAGATGTCTTTGGGACAGAAACCATCTCACTGACCAAGGTGCCAGCCAACTTTTCAAGATCACAGCTTTGGTTCTTAAATAACACAGGGCCATCTAGTAAGATGTCTCCCTAAAGTCTTAGGGTAGACTGACTTGCCAGACTCCAACTTTCCCAAGGACTCTCTCTCTATTTAGTGATATCCAACAAATGTACTATTGCTTCCAGAGTAAAATCCAAAAGCCAAACTCGTGGGGTGGTTGTTTTCTCCCTGTCTGTACTTTGACTCTTTGAGGTGCCTTGCTCACAGTCTTTTGGTGTGGAGAATTTGGGATCTACCTATTTATATCTAAAGAAAGAGAAACAATGGCACATTTTACTCTTAGACAAGACCCTGGGCCTCTGAGAAGCAGGGTTCTTTGAGTTCCGTGACATGGAAAGTTTCTTGCGGTTACAATACCCTCATTACATCTGATTTCCCTGGGTGAGGGAAGCCAAGAAACAGCATGATATCAGCAAGGCCCCGAGGTCCCATCAAATGATATACAAGGGGGCAATGATAAGGTGAGTTTAAATCCCACCCAAGAAGATGGATCAAAACCAAGAAAAGGCAAAAAGATGAGTGTTATGATTGGACTTTTACACGGTACCCAGAATACTTACTTCAAAAAGACGTAGACTAGAACGGTGGCCATGTGGAAGTCTATGTGGAAGGGAAATGGGATAGTGTGAGGGTTCCATTTTTAGATGTGCAAGATGAAAATCTATATGCTGTGTAGAAAAGTCCACACTTTCTCTTCAATGGCTAGACAGTTTACTCTGCCAGAACAAACTAGCAGTTGACAGATGAACTGGGGAAAAGTGAAGCCATGGCAAACTTATTGGATCGTAGTTTATGTGACCCAGGAGCCTTCAGGTTAGCTTGTAAGGAATGGGGTTCTAGTTTCTAAGTCCTCCCTTAACAAACAGGAATTCTCATTTCTGTGGCTTGCCCTTGAGAAGAATGAGAGATAAGACAGGAGAAAAGATGGTCAGAGAGACTTGGTTTCTGGGGCCTCCATTTTGTGATGTTATCTGTAGATCCCCAAATGGATGCTCAATGCTTAGCCCTACTGAACTGGACTCTTCAAACCAGCTCATACAGTAAACATCATATTATATATAATTTATACAGTTACAATTATCATCCGAGCCAAGAGATGTGGCTCACATCTCTAATCTCAGCACTTAGGATGCTGAGGCAGGGGGGATTGTTGTGAGTTTGAAACCACCCTGTACTAGGCAGTGACTTCTATGTCAGCCTAGACTGCATTGAAACTCTGGACTGTCCTTTTATATTTCTGAAAAATAAGAGATGCTGTGGTGGGCAAGATAGCTCAGTAAAGGTGTTTCCTTCAGAATGACTCAAG
>JADRCD010189053.1:0-18147 GCA_019843815.1 Montemys delectorum | reverse complement strand
AGTGATGGCAGACAGTCAATTCATAAAGTTCATGAAAGGAATTATGTCATCGTGACCAATAGACTACTCAAGACAGCATTTGAGATATTAATAACTACATGAGACTTTATACAAATTTCACAACTGTCTTCAAAAATTCCCTCTAGGTCTTTCTTTTACACAGATACCTCATTGTGAAGTCCTTGTGAAATCAATTGATATTGTAACTAACCTAGATTATATGAAGGCAGCTATTGTAGAAGATGAATGACATCTTCATAGTACTGACTAAACATACAAATTCCATTTGACTTGGTTATAACTTGGAGTCACTGTATTTTAATTTTAGAGTATGTGATTTGAAGAGCTTATAGATATATTTTCATATTTTTCAGCCAAAGCTAATTGATATCTAAAACTGGAAGCATCACTACTAAATTTCTTAATCACTACCTTGGAGAATATAGTAAAAAAGGCCAGGTTCCAAGGTAGAAGACTAGATGGTAGAGAAAGATGGCTTTTGATATCTCCATCTTTTTACTGGTATGTCCCATTCTGGTAGAGAAAGCTAAGGATCATGAGAAGTGACAGAGAGGGTAAAAATGCATAAGATGTATTTTTCATAGAGAGACAGGCCATTAAAGAGACATAAAGAAAATATGGAATTTTTAGAAAGAAACCAAACAATTTCTTTAATTTAGTTTATAGTCATTAATATGAGGAGATTGCTTTTCACTGTTAAAAAAATAAATCTAATTACAATGCCTACCATCATATTGCAACCTGATATTATCAATATGATTTGAACCAGTACAAATTTGGCTTTCCTTTTCTTTCTGTTTCTGTATTCTTTCAGGCATATCTACCATATTCTCTTTACTACTTTTACATAAAAACAATTGGCCTGTGATTTTTCTTGGATATATATGAACAACCATGTATTAACTTAAGATAAGACATAGATTACTGGAAAAAGGGCATAATTCCAATCAAGAACCACTTAGTGTCCCAATGAGATTAAAAGGCATGAGTTACAAACACAGTTGCATCTCCAAAGGTCTCACAGTGGAATGAATGACTGCTCAGGAACATTGCCTTTCTTTGTGTTACCTAGTGAACTTGTAAGAAGCTCCAACAAAGTGTCCTGTGCCTACTAATTATTTACTATACATGCCACCTGGTGACAGTTCTCATGAATTCATAATTTTCTGAGATTCTTAGTCTTATTAGTATACTTAGCTTTCTGAATCCTATGACCTTTCTACATCCCTCCAGATCAGAATATTTCAATGGAAAGGCAATTGCTAGTCCATTGCCTTAAAATATTTTCAGTTATAATAGTGACTTAACTAAGTGCAAGCCTCTGGGAAGTAAGCAGAATTCTAATAAGAAAAAGGTATTTCCCATCCCCTTTTCCCATAGGAGATATGTGTCCAGAGCATCACAAGGAAATAAATTATTTTTTTAAAAAGTCCAGTAAGCTTAAGATATCAAAGACAAAAGGAATAAATCTCTCTAATTCATCACTTGGTAAAAATGGACCAGCAAAACCTACCTGCATATTAGTTTTAGACACAGCTTATCTGCTGAATGCTTGTAATACTCTAACTTGGCTTTCTGAGTTTTGTAGCTTAAGATACATCTATGTGATTCAAGGTCTTTTCATTATAAATATCTCCATATTTTACACACTGTACATTACATAATTTATTTTATTAGCACACAACTCAAGAAATGAGATGCGATTTTGACAGGCTTGTGAAAGTGATTACTTAAAGAGATGCAGCTCATGACAATTTAAAACCCACATAAATCTGTTATGATAAAAGTCTCGCATTTATAGACACTATTTCAAAAACATTAGTAGAATTTTGCTTTTCATCTTTACTGTCTCACTTATCACATTTTATCAACTTTGTAGCATCACTGAGAGTCTGTTTGCGCTCTCAGGATTCTCTGTGGCAATACTAAAAGGATTATTTTTGTTTCATGACCTGTGCCACTATAAAAGGAATGTGGAATATAAAACATGTGATTCTATCTTGCCACACAGTAAATCAATTTAATACTTATATATTTTATGGCTTGGAATTTGATAGACATCTACAATTATAGAGTGTCAACACCTATGACCAACTTGACTTGATTATACATAGCCCTATATAAGGAATACAAGAATGGAAAGCCTGAGTTTCAAATTTATAATGTTTATAAACTACTCGATACAAATAATTGTACCTTTCTCTACTTAATTTTCATCTTCTCTAGCATGCTGTTGTTAAACAGTTAAAAAAGTATCTTGGAAATAATAGAGTGTAGAACATGGTGCCTAAAAGGCATTTAGCACGAGTCAATAACTTTCTTTGCTTACCAAAAAAATGTACATTTGTTTTGGTTGTTATTGTGAAATGATTTATAATTACCTTTATTACATATATACCTAAGGTAAAATCCAGAAATTCACTTGGTCCTGGAAGAAGAAAAATATATTCACCTCCACATATCTCATATAAATTACAAAACAAAACTTGTGACAATTCCCAGTTATACAGTAATAACTAACATTTGAGTACCCACTATATACTTAACATTCCACTAAACATATAAATGGAATACTTTATTTAAACTACTCCAAAACACTCTGAACCAGCTTACACTTTGATCTCTTTCATTGGACAAGTGAAAACCCAGATTTACAATTTCATCCATCTGCTATTTTGCCATGCATTCATTTATTTATTCATGTTACATCCCAATCTCAGCCCACCTCCTCCCAATATATCCCTCACAAGTCCCCTCCCTTCACTCTTTCCCTTGACTTCTGAGGAGGGGTAGTCCTCCACTGTGTACCAAATCACTGATAACTCAATTCTCTGCAGCACTAGGCACAGCCTCTCCTACTGAGTCTACACAAGGCAGCCCAGGTAGGAGAACATGATCCACAGGCAGACAATAAAGTCAGGATTAGGCCCCACTCCAGGTACTGGGAGACCAAGCTGCTACATGCATGTACTGGAAGGGGACACCTCAGTCCAGCCCTTGTATGTTCTTTTGTTGATTGGTCAGTCAATCAGCAAGGGTCTAAGTAAGCTTACTAGGTTGGTCTTCTTGTGGAATCTTTATTCCCTCCTGTCTCTTCAATCCTTCCTCCACAAAATTCAGAGCTTGGTCTAATATTTGATCGTAGGTCTCTGCATCTGTTTCAGTCAGCTGCTAGGTAGGTCCTTTCTAAGGACAGTTATGCTGGACTCCCATCTGTGAACCTAGGCTGACAGATGGAAATACAGCCTGAGGGATCTAAGGTAGTTGAAGGAGGAAGGCAGACCAGCAATGTTTCCCTATTGATTGTCTGAGGACGGCTCAGCACATTTCCCCCCAAATTGGCAGTACTTGCCACTGCATTCATTTATGTCCATATCACACAGGACTCCTGTGTGTCCAGATCAACAGTGACAAATAGAGCTGTCAACAGTGTCTTCCCATGTTGTATCATTGTAACAAGCCTTTCTCCAACTTAAAGACATCAAAGTCTCTCAGTGCATCCCTGTGAATCACCTATCCAGGCAAGTACAGTAGTAGTAGTTGTTTCCTGCATCCACACATAGTCATGAAGACAAGCTGAGTGGCACATTCATCAAAGTTGAATTCACAATGGTCACCAAGAAGTCCAGGTGACATGTGCTACTATTTTAAATTTTAATTATTTTATTTATTGAAATTCTGTCTATTTTCCCTCTCCCTCCTGGTCCCTGTTCACATTCCCTCTGATAGGGTACTCCACTCACCACTCTACCCTGAACCTCCCTTCCCTGGGACCTCAAGTGTCTCAAGGATTAGGCATATCTTCTCCCACTGTGGTCAGACCAGGTAGTTCTCTGCTATATATGAGCTGGGGGCCTTGGATCTGTCTATATATGCTACCTAGTGGTACCTCAGTCTCTGGGACCTCCAAGGGCTCTGGGTTAGTTGAGACTGTTGGTCTTCCTATGAGATCCCTCTACCATTCAGTTCCTTCAATCCTTCCCCTAATTAGTTCATAGAAGTCCCTAACTTCAATCCAATGGTTGGGTATAAGTATCTGCATCTGTTTTAGGCAGCTTCTGGTAGAGCCTCTCAGAGGACAGCCATGCTAGGCTCATGTCTGTAATCATATTAAATATTAGTAATAGTGTCAGGCAGGTGACACCCTCCCCATGAGATGGACCCCAAGTTGGGCATATCACTGGACAGGCTTTCCTCAGGCTCTTTTCCATTTTTGTAGCTACAGTTCTTTTAGATATGAACAATTCTGGGTCAGAATCTTTGATGGTAGTTTGGTAGCCCAGTCCCTCCACTTGGAGCCCTGTCTATCTACTGGAGAAAGGCTCTTGGGTTCCTTTTCCCTATTATTGGGCATTTTGGCTAAGATCATCCCGATTGAATCCTGGGAGTCTTTCACATCCCAGGTCTCTAGAACTTTCTCAAGAGTTCCCCACCTCCCACCCAGAGAATCTGAGTATTTTCATTCATTTTCCTGGCCTTCTGAGTTTCTTTTCTGGTTCCCCCCACATATACCTGATTCTGTTCCTGTTTTCCCCTGCCCTCTCCCACCCAATTCTCTCCCTCCCTCAAGCTCCCCTGATTGTTTTGTTACCTCTTCTAAGTGGGATTGAGGCATCCTCATTTGGGCCTTCCTTCTTGTTAAATGTCTTACAATCTGTGTGTTCTGTCCTGTGTACTTTGTACTTTTTGCTTAATGTCCACTTATCAGTAAATACATATCATGTGCATCCTTTTGGTTCTTGGTTATCTCACTCAGGATGATAATTTCTAGTTCTATTCATTTGTAGGTTATAATGGGGCCTCCACTCCAGTCTGAAACAGGGCTAGTGTCGCTGGTGGAGGCAGATGACTAGATTCACCCCACACTGCTGCCAGGCAGGTGTCCAGCTGCGAAAAGCCTCAGGACCCCTCTCCAGGGATGAGGAAGCACAGTCAGAACTGCTGGAGTTGGTTGGGGTCTCCAGGCCTGCACAGAGCCGGAGCACTACAGGTTCTCAGGCTCTTGGACACTGCAGATGCCACCCACTCAGTGTTGCAGAAGAATTGAGAATGGAGTGGAGACTGGTGGGCTGGCTCTGGCTGAGGGCAGAAGGGATAAAGGTAGGGAGGATAGGTCTCCGGCTGGGTCCCACAGGGACAAGAATCCTATGCTTGTTCTGTAGCTGCTGGCTTGGTTTGCAGGAGATAGTGGCTGAGAATGCTGAGAGGCCTTCTGCAAGAAGTTAGATGCAAGACCTTTTTGAGGAAGACCTGCTCCATTGCTCCAGCATGGCAGATTCCAATGAGAAGAGACAGCCCATGGTTTTAAGGCATTTATTGGCATGGCAGGAAGGGGAGCTAAGAGGGTAGTAGAGGCAGAGAAAGGAAGAAAGTAGAAAAATAGAAACCATGAGGAGGGAGAGGGAAGAGAATGTGGAGAGGAGGAGGAGCAGAAGGGCAAGAATGAAGCAAGCAGGAAGCAGGAGTAAGAGAGTAAGAAGAGCAAGAGAGTAAGAGAAGGAGGAGGGGGGCAAACAGACCCTTTTATAGTGGGCTGAGCCTATATGGCTATTGCCAGGTAACTGTTGGGAGGAGCATACATGGCTGTTGCCAGGTAACTGTCAGGGTGGAGTCCAAACAGAATACCAGGAGCTTGGGGCTTTGAGCTACATGACTAGTGGCCACAGAATTATGGAGCTGGGGCCTCGTGTCAGCAGCCTAATGTCTGGGAGCATGTATCAAACTTCCTTCTGTCTCTTGCAGAGTTATCTGCTGGGTTGCTGGGGTTTAAACCTAGCTCAACCAGAAAACAGGCTGCCTTACAGGGTCCCACATTCATTTGCCTACAAAACTCACGATATCCTCATCTTTATTAGTTGAACAGTATTCCATTGTGTAAATAAACCATGTTTTCTGTATTCATTCATTGGTTGAGAGAGATCTAGAGTGTCATCTTTCACAAAGCACAAGTCCAAGTGGATCAAGGACCTTAACATAGAACCAGATACACTGAATCTAATAGAAGAGAAAGTGGTAAAGAGCCTGGAATTCGTTGGCCCAAGCAGAAAGTTCCTGAACAGAAAGAATACCAATGGCTGAGGCTCTAAAATTAACAACTGATCCATGGGATATCATGAAACTTAGAAGCCTCTGCAAGGCAAAGAACACTGTAAATAGAACAAATTGGCAACCTACTGATTGGGAATATAAACTTCATTATGATAGAGGTCTAATATCCAATATATATAAAGAGCTCAAGAACTTAATCTCCAAAAAAAGCATGTAACTCAATTTAAAAATGTTCGACATCCTCAGTCAATAGGGAAATGCAAATAAAAATGCCCCTGAGATTTTATCAATCAGAATAGCTAAGATCAAAACTCTAAGTGACAACACATGTTGGCAATGATGTGAAGAAAGAGGAACACTTCTCTATGACTGGTAGGATTGCAAATTATAGCAACCACTCTGGAAATCAATTTGATGTTTCCTTAGAAAACTGGGAATAGTTTTACCTGAAGAGCCAGCTATACCACTTCTGAGCATATACGCAAAAGATGCTCCACCATACAAGGTCCCTTGCTCCACTATGATCATAGCAGCCTTATTTGTAGTAGGCAGAAGCTGGAAACATTGGCCAATTTTTGATAGCTTATCAAAGATATGAGGTATTTATGAAAGTAGACCCTGATATTCACTTGGCAGTTTTTAAAATTTTCTGATGGAAAAGGCAATAGCACACAATTGATCAAATGATTTAAAATGGATGAAAAAGTCCCAATAAAATATTTTTACCTAAAATCATTAATGTCACATTCTCCTCTTTCTATTATTTCTTCTTGGGAATAAACTTATTTCCATGTGTTATGTGGTACAATTGTCTTAAAGAGCATGCAGTAATATTAAAATGTATGTATTTTGATTTCTAAATATTATTTCTAAATTTTATTCATATATATGTATGTGTATATATGTGTATCTACTCATTTGTATGTTTACTACAGTTGTACAGTATTCTTGTTGGCCAAGGACTCTGTATCCTTTGGAACTGGAGCTACAGGCAGTTGTAATTTGCCCAATGTGGGCACTGGAAATTGAACCAGGATTTGCACTTAGCCTTGGTGCCATGTCTTCAGACCCAGATTCTCATAGATTTGGTTGAAATGAAACCCAAGGTGTGTTAATTAATTCAGTAACTCTTATGAATTTTCAACATGTAGGCTTATATAAACTGACCTATCTAAAAGTAGTCCAGAAAACACAACAAAACAAAATCTACATACCATTGACTTCAAAAGAATGTTTCATAACTTATACTTGAGGATATTTAAGTGACAAACTTTTTTAAAAAAGGAAATATAAGTTGCTTGGTTTTATATATTCATATCCCCAGCAGGTAACTACACATATAAATAAAGTATTTCTTAACTTGCAATTCATATTTTATGAAAATTTAAGTTGCAAGCAGGCTATAGGGAGGGAGCATTATAAATCACCTGAGCTGTCCGACTATTGGCATGTCTCGCAGTCATTACATATAATTGGTTAATGGTGTATTTATTCACACATTATTGAATCAGCTTCAGGGATAATCGCTGATGAATTTCAAAACTCCAGGGGGATTTCAATGCAGAGGTAAATGAATTAAAACATAAGATAAAACTAATTACTTTTATTTAAATTCAATTTTGGGGTAATCGTTCTGTCTTAGGGGGTCTTACAGCAGTTTTTAGAAGTGATAAATTTGCTTTACTTTCCTAACTTGCATTTCCCTAGAGTCGAGAAATTAAATCATTGGAATGAAAATCAGAAAAGAAGATTTTCAAACTAAATTGTGTGCTGGTACAATTCCCTACCTTACTTCATTAGGATCTCTTCTGTTTGCTCTTCTTTTTAGTTAATGTGGCCTCTGCAAACATGAAGTAACCCTTTTCAGATTCAAAGTCAAGTGCACATAAGTGCACATTTTTAAATGGTATTTAAATATCCAGAAATTAAATGCCACAGTAGGTATGAACACACCTCCTTTTAAAAATATGTTTAGGATATCTCCAGGACTCTGAAGGAATTGGGATCTATACCTTGTATAATGCTATACATTTTGTGTGACTTAACTATAGACATAAAATGATAACATATACATTAATAAAAACTTTAGTGTTTTTATCCATATATTTGAAACTTGCTATTGTGTTTAATATCTGGTATAACAACATTACAGCTTACTTCCTCTGACACATTGATGTATTTTCATGAATACATGAATGTCTGTAGAATATTTTATGAATTTATCCTTGCAACCTTATATTATGATTTAGGTGCATTTTTAGTAAGATGTGATTTGGTGTCCTAGTTTGCTTCTGATGTTGTGGCAAACATTTTGACCAAAAACCAAGTTTGGAGAGCAAAGGCTTTACCTCAACTAAGAAGTCCAAAGTCATGCTATATCAATGAGAGTAGTAGGAACAGGAACCCAAGCAAAGCAAGAATATGAAGCAGAAGAAACAGGAGAGAAATACTATTTCGAAGCTAACACACAGGCCCCCAATTGACTATCTGTTTTATAACCCCAAGATATCTTCCTTAGGGTTGGCAAAGCCCACATGAACTAGTCCATGTTACCTCAATTATCTCTAAAGAGAGTAGACCAAAGACCTGTCCACAGGGCAGCCTGAGACAGGAGATTCCCCAATTGAGACTCCTTTTTCCTACATTTCCTTAGGTTGTATCAAGTTGACAATAAAAACTAAAGAGCATACATGGCTTAATGAAATGAATGCAGTACAGAATGAGCTGCAAGAATCTTTGTTTAGCACATCAGTTAAAATTAAGTTTAGTGGCATGCAAAGGAAAATCTGAATAAAACTGGTAGAATCAGAGCTGAGCTTTCCTGCAAGTAAAGACCACAGAAAGGAACTACTAGTTTTACTCATACTGCCATTGGCAATTATCATGGTCAAATTTACCTATTTATTTTTAATTATTTAGTTTTTTCCTGATGTTCACCTTTTATCCTTCATTTCACCTGGTTAAGGTAAAGGAGGCCACTGAATTACTAATGTAAAATATTCTCATTATTCAATAGATTTCCTCAGAAGAAATCCATAAAGAATTAATCGTATTTCATATTTCTGGAAACTTTACTCTAAGTGATTGTACCTTACCTCTAGAAAGTGAAAGGGTGATCTTTGCACCATCAGTTCTCTGTAGGTACCACTGTGCTTCACACCAATGACTCTCAGATTAACTCAGAAACTCCTCCCTCTCTCATTTCTCCATCTTAATAAGATAAAGGCTTAGATGTAATCGACAGCCATGTTTATGAGTTGCCTAGTGGCTGTGTGTTTTGATGTGCAAAATAGCCTGGTCTCTAAAAGGAAATTACAACTAAACTCTATCTCAATTTTAAATAGATTCCCCTCCCTCAGAGACAGATGACTGCTGTGTTCAGGAAATGAAAGACATTTCATTTTTATTCCTTCTTGTCAAGAAGAGTTAAACCCAATGAAATGTATATGTTTAAATGTGTGTACCATATGCGGATGACTTATCACCAAACTATCCTTTAAAAGACCAAATATGTAAATGTTAGATAGGACTTAAAACTGCCAATGCAAGAGAGAAGCAACTCTAGGAAGCTCAGCGTAAATTCTTACTGCCTCTTTATTATTCTAGTCCAAGAACACAAAGGCACACATTTTTGAATGATTGCCAGGTCTTAGATCTTTTATTTTGTTTTATTTCTGCTTTTAAAATAGGACTTGATAAGGTATGATGATTACTTGTAAGCTTTAATGTCAGAAATCTTACATTTGGAGAGTGACACAAAGAGAATTGCAGAGAGAACTGAGAATACCTGTTGCACACAGGATGCAAAGGAAAGTCCAAGGCCAGCTCCCTATTCAAATACACAATGAGCTTATTCTTTGCTGATATTACTCCTGCCAGTCAGTTCAGGGGCACAGAAGTGTAGATAAAGGAATCCACATCATGCTTAGACTTCATTGCTCATTGGTAGTTATAGTTCCTTAATGCTACCTTGAAGAGTTGGGGAATGCTTGGAAGAGATTAAAGAGTACATCCATTCTGTTGCAAACATTTCAGGAAGATTCATGTGTCTTAATATAAATACATATTCTCTATATCCTGACAAGAAGTTTAGCACCCAAATTAGCTTGATTTTATGCATATTGGACCAAAAAATGCAAAAGTACATGTTCAGTAGGCCTGATAATTTTAACATAAATAGGTCTTAGATAATATTAGGAAACAAAGTGTAATGAAAAGAGAGACTAAAAATATGTTCCATGAGATGTAGAGTGATCATTGTGTTTGCATTTTAATAAACAATTTTCTTTTAAATGATGTTTAAAGATTTGCTTAAATTTTATTTATAGAATAAGTATGATGGTTATGGTTTTCAACCTTTCTAAAGCTGAGACATGTTAATACATTTCCTCATTTTGTAGTGATCCCCAACCAAAAATTACTGTAGTTCCAAGTTCATAAATACACTTTTGCTACTGTTAAGTTTTTTTCAATCTAAATATCTGTGTTTTCAAATGCTTTAAGGAGACTCATGTTAGAGTTCACCTTTTCTGCCACCCCCAAAGACCCACAGGTTGAGAACCACTGGTAGGGATAAAGCCCATTCTTAATCTAGTTGCAAAGGACCAAATATGTACTAAGGAGAAGAGCTTTAATAATAACTTATTTAGTGTGTAATGTGGCTTATTAGAAACTCATTCTTTAAATGTATTTGTAATCTATTTCCAAGGAGATTGGAGGCATATAATTATTCTGCCATTTGACATATGAATTTCATTTTGAATTGTTTCCTCCTATGACTCCTAGTGTTCATTTAAGTGTATTAAAATAAATAATAATTTTTATCCTGGAAACCTAATGGCATTGACAACGGGAAGAAGAAAGGACAGAGAAACTCCAGGATTGGATGAATCAGCAGGTGTGCTCTAGTGGAGATCTGTCAGTAACAAGAGCAACCTGGAAACTCATGCTCTTTATTTTACATATTGAATCAAAGAGGTAGGTTTATGGTATACAGTAGAACAAGAAGGAAGGTTTAGCTAGTCTCTGTAGAAGGCCTCCAGAGGGGTGAAATCTCAGACCATAAACGTCTGAGAGGAGAAACCTGCAATGGATGATTTCTCTATGCTTTGTGAATATTTGCACACAGACCAGAGAAGTACTTTGCCAGTTCCCTGAGCCTGACCCAGGGAAGGCTTTTCTGAATCCTGTGAGTCTGTGCCATTCCACTTCTAGTCAACAACACACATTCCATCTTTATTATCAGTCCTCGACTGAGTCATCCACTGACACATACAATTTATGTACCAGGGAGTAGAGAAAATCTTTTCAGAAGATGTTTTACAATAATTGTTATCTATCTAGAAGCTTCCATAATAAACATTACCGATTTTACAAAGTCTCTAGAACACCTGCTGGAAGCCCCGAGGAGTTTTCTCATGTGGGAGAAACAATTCTGCTAAGATGTGTTTTGGAATGTTTATAGTCTATGTAAAATTAGCAACTATTAGAGTGATTTGCAGTGCTCTGCATTCTTCACTTGTCATGTGCTTTAAAGGAAACATGCTTTCACAGGTCTGTCACATCTACCCGCAGTAGCTGTGACTTGTGTCCTATTTGTTTCATTCCCCTTGGTCTGTATTAATGGAATGCTTAGGAGTGGTTAGAAAATAAAACAACTTGTGACAGAAGAATACATTATTTCTTCAGTACCAGATAATTTGTATGTGTGTGTGTGTGTGTGTGTGTGTGTGTGTGTGTGTGTGTATTTGTCATGGGATCATATGTGGCCCATGATATTATAAACTTCAAAGTTATTTTGCATTCTCAGCAGGGAAGATCAAGTTACAAATTCATAAATCACATATGTCCTGTTAACTTGTTTAAAAAGAATGTTACTTCACCCCTTTTTGAGGATGAAGTGTAGATAATAAAATATTGAGGTCACAGTATTTTAAGGAAATCAATTAGGGTATTTAATAAATACAATGAGAATGAATGACTGGAAGAATTTGTAGCAATTATAATAGTTCAATATCTTACATCCCATATTATTTTCCTTGCCACTGTATCTTGAGTTCTATTGATAAATCTATTAATCATTTGTGTTATTCATGGGTGATCTGGTAGCCTTTATTTATGTTTCACTAGATTGTAAGCTAAAGAAACATAATCTAAGTATTCATAGCATTATTTTTAAATTCACGTTTTTATATTTTTATTTTATTTACTTACTTCTCTTTGTGTGTATGTGAATGAACATAAATATCAAAATTCTTGTATGAGTGTCAGAAGACAACTTGAAGGATCCCTGTTTCTTAAATTTGGGTTCTAGGGATAGAAATCAGGACATCAGCCTTAACAATAAGTGACTTTATTCACTAAGCTATCATGTCAACTCATTCTGACTCACACTTTTAATTAAAAGTGCATACTTCTACTAATTTTGCCTAAACTTTAATATAACTCTCATTTTCAGGTGCATGGAAAGACTATCACACAGAGAAAACTATAATTTTATTTTTAAAAGGCTTGACATTTACCCTCAAGCAAGTCATTTGCATTCAACCCATCTGCCTTCATAATAAAAAGTGGGAGCTAATTTGATTTTCTCACCTGCAAGTCACATGAAACAACAAATGTAAAAATGTTGCATTAATTAGAAGGTTCTAGAAAGAAGCTTCATAATAAATAACAAAGCAAATTCTTAACAGTAATTAGTTAAAAATACAGACTTTGTATTTAATCATCTGTCTATGCATGCAAAATCTTACAGTGATAATAACTAGGAGATCCTTTGCAGTCACAAATGCGCTAGCAAGGTAGCAGTGGCAGAAGTTTATTCTGCAGTTTTACGTAAATACATTTCCCTCAAGTTCACATATTTCTTTGAGTTAAAAGGAAACATCATGTTAACATATTCACTCTTGAAGGGTTATTTTTCCCCCAGGGAGGGTTGCAATGGCAACATCTAGAAGCAGTTTTGACTGGCACAGTTTAGAAATGTATGGGAACTGGCACCTGGTGATCTATACATAGATGCTATTAAACCGTCCAATTCCGAGCATGACCCTTCTACCTCATCACCTCATTATCATCCAGTATGTTGTGCCCAAGTTGGAGGGAGCATGCTTTAACTGAATGGAACTACTACTATACTATTTTACTGTGAAAGGATTTCCTGAAAGAATGATGATTGCAGTAACCCAAAGGAGTAGTTCAGCTCCACCATCCCCCATTTCTTCAGAAGTCACCAAAAAAGATTCTCTTTCTTATACTGATGTGCTGTGAATTGTGCCTCCTCTCTCAGTACTATCCCTGTATTTCTATATTGTTCTGTGGAAAGTCACCAAACCTTACTTAGTAGATCCGTAAATTTAATGAATAGCTCTAGCCATATCTATGATTATCCAAGAAGTCTGGGCCAGTGGAGGGAACTGACTTTGCATGTGTTCTGGAAATGTTTGTTTTGACTGTCTCGTGGCTTAATTTCAGCTCATGAGTGTTAGAAATGTCACTAGTGTGCAATGATATAGTATTCCAAAGCATCTTCAGTGTTAATCTTCTCTCATGCCTAGCAACTTTCAAAGTAGAAGTAATAGGCAATTCCATGGAGCTGTGAAAAAAGATTCCAAGTCCTCATCTGTCTTTGTAAGGACAGAGAAAATTGCTACCGTGCAGTTGGCCTTTTTCATTATTGAGAATGTAGAACAGCTCAATTTTCACCGGGGCTAATAGATTTTCACAGCTGGTGCAGGGACTCTAAGAATGATGTGAAACTTGAAAAGTTTCTTTGTCCAGACCCCAGAGCTCATGGGTCTTACAGGGACTTCAGAAATGTGCTTAAATAAGAAATGCTGAAATCTTCTGAAAGAACTGGGCACCATCCAGAAAAGGGATTCTTGGTAGAGCTCACTATGTGAAGAGGTGATGGCCTGCCATATGGCATTCCCAACTATTCATAATTTCCCCTTCACATTCATTAGCATCATGTTACATGGAAGAAAACTGATTTCCACCCCTGATACCAAACAGCTTCTCTGAAACAAGATGTGCCATAAGAGGTCAAGTTTCTGATTTTCTTTGCCTCTGTTGACACAGAACCCTATGGATGACTTTAGTCAATCTGTTTCCTAACTTTTCATGATATTTTTTTCTACAGAAAGAGTAAAAGGGTGTGAATAGCCGAAGCAGAGCTCCCATGAAGGAGCACATATCATGAATGTAATCAGTGGAAGAGAATGAAGAGTTCGGAGGGGAAAGAGGAGTCTAGAGTGTTTTCTTACTTGGAACAGTCCCATCTTCCTAATACTCTCATCCAAAATGACACATCCCAAACTGCCCTGAACTTCCAGAAGTTAATTCTAGTTTTCAACCAAACTTTATGGTATAATGGCTAAAGGCTCTTAGACGAGTGCTCTTTTGCCCATCTAGTGATGTAAGAACTAATGTGTTTCTAAAGTGTTGGGAATGTCATGACATGCCTGTTTCTTCATCTTTTATATGCCTTGCTGAATGTTAAGTTCAAAGTCACGTCCTGTTTAATGAAAGGTATTTGATGTTCAGCTTTAAGCTACAGAGCAGACCTTTTTGTGCTTTCACCAGAAGAGTTCTTATATTTGGGATGCATTGGCAGTGCCCATTTATCTGGAGAATGTCTATAAAACGTGAAAATGTAGCAGTAAAGTATATCACTAAGACTAATAAAGACTTCTATCAGAAGCAGTAGCCAACAAATATTTAAGTGATATCTACAGAGAGAGAGGCCAAAGAGTTATTTATCTTATTAACACGTTCTCACTTAACATTAAATAAGAAAACAATTTGACAATAAAATATAATAAATAGAAAATTGAGCATAATGTATCAAGTTAATAAAACAATTTACAAATGACAATTTGTGAGATATTGTAATAACATATAAATTCATAAAAAATTGGCTATGAGGTATTATTTAACAACATAGACATGTATTAGGAATAAAAATAAATGGGTGATCACAGTGTATTCTGAATGCCAAAATATTGTTCTTCACTAGTAATGACTCATGCAGTTATTACCATATAATTTGCCATTTTCTTTAAACACAAAATAAGCTAAGTAGATAATTGGAGAAGAAAGGAAGATTATGTTTAAAGGCAAAGTACTGCATAAGGCAGCTAGATTGTTATGCAGGATCCTTACTTAATGGCCAGATGTGGACTATTTTGGCCTTTAACCTGTATTGATAGTCTACTATAGTGTTCTTGGTAAGGTAGCATGTAAAATATTTTCTTACTGGCAACCTTTTCTAAGTGCTTGCATCAATCATTTATTTTTCCTTAAAATGTCTTGATAAGAAAAAAAATTACAAAAGTTGATTATATGTTCTTTTGTTAGTATATTCTCTAATTAATAAAAGGTTTATTTCTGCCTAATTAAAAATATAGAAAGCATACTTTCTATAGAATTTATTTTTTTCCTAGTGCTGCACATTTTATTTTATTATTGTTTTCTATTGATTATTATATTTATTTACATTTCAGATGTTATCTGCCTTCCAAGTTTCCCTTCCATAAACTCCTTATTCCTTCCCCCATACCCCTTCCCCTATGAAGGTTCTCCCCAGCTGCTTACAGACTCAAGCCTCAGATCCCTAGCATTTCCCAACCCTGGGTCATTAAGCCTCCACAGCACCAAGAGGCCTCCCTTCCAGTGATGCCCCCCATAAGGCAATCCTCTGATAAATATCCAGCTAGAGCCATGGGTCCCTGCACGTATATTCTTTGATTGGTGGTTTAGTCCCTGGGAGTTTGCTTTTAATGTGACCCTTGACATCTGCAATTAAGGAATTCCAGGGACTTACATTTGGCTAAAATTATGTATATTCTTTGAATTTCTGAGAATGAAATAAGCAATTGACTACTTAGGATTAAATGTGTAATCCAACTAAAAAATGTGGTACATAGTTAGAGAGTTCTCAACAGTGGAATCTCTAAAAGCTGAGAAATTCTTAAAGAAATATTCAACATCATGGAATTGCAAATCAAAACAATTTTGAGATACCATATCACACCAATCAGAATGGCTAAGATCAAGGAAAGAACATGCTGGCAAAAATGAAGGGAAAGGGGATCACTGAAGCATTGTTGATAGGAGTGCCAACTTGTTATACCACTTTGAAAATCAATTTGGCAGTTTCTCAGAAAAATTGGAATAGTCCTACCACAAGACCCACCTATACCATTCCTAGGCATATATTCAAAAGATGCTCCACCATCCCACAAGGATACTTTCTCAAGAACATTCACAGCAGCTTATTTGTAATAGCCAGGAACTGCAAAAAACAAACAAACAAAAAAAAACAAAAACAAAAACAAACAAACAAACAAAAAAACAAAAACAAAAAAAAAAACCCTAAATATTCCTAAACTGAAGACTAGAGAAAGAAAATGTGGTTAAATTACCCATTAAAATACTAAAACCAAAGACATCATGAATTTTTTTAGGCAAATGTATGGAACTAGAAAATATCATCCTTTGTGAGGTAAGTCGGACCCAAATGGACATGCATGGTATGTAGTCACTGATAAGTGAATATTAGTCACAAAGCACTGGATAACCAAGCTACAATCCATAACTCAAAGAACCCAAAAATGGAAGGAGGGCCCAATGGAGGCTGTTTGAATATTTCTCAGAAAAGAAAATGAAAAAAAGATATTAGGTGAGTAGAGGTAATGACCTGGGTGGGAGAACCATGGGGAGGAGAAAAAAGGATGATCAAGTGTGGCAACATCACTGGAGAGAGAATGGAAGTGTAAGGAGGGTAACATCCACAGGATGTTCCAAAAATCTAGAATGATGGCAGTCCCTATGGTGACTATGGGGGTGACATCAGCTGAAACTCCTATTAGTGGGGAATATGGAAGGGGCCACTTCCTGTAACCAGGCAGGACTCCTAGTGGAGGGATAAGGACAAGCACTCCTACACAAAACCTTGTCTTAAAATGTGTCCTGTCTACATGATGTTCAAGGACAAAGAAAGAAGAGATGGAGAGAATGGCCAACCAATGACAGGCCCAAACTGAGACCCATCCCATGGGCAAGAACCAGTCCTTGACAATATTAATGCTACTCTGTTGTGCTTGCAGACAGAATCCTAACACAACTATCCTCTGAGAGGTTCCTGCCACGCCCACTTGTCTACTCCAGTTACATCTGCAATATCAGGGGTAAAAGCCTGATTGTGGACAAGAGGAGCTATGACTTCAAAGGGAGTTTGTGCCTCCTGGGTATTCAGTCAGCCATGGCTTCCCCTAACTCAGAGGTAGCCCAGATATGTCCTTGCAAACTCAAGTGCTAGGTGCCTACCAAGATATGATTTATTAATAGCTAGACAAAATTGGACATTACTTTCTGACCTTTACCAATGTTCCAACATCTTAGCCAAACCCTGGCTTAGAATTTCATAAAGAATGTTAGCTATCCAAACTAATTGCCTTTGGCATTGTGAGTAGGACATTGAAGTTTACTGAATGAGAGACTTATCCTAGGACAAGGCCAAGTAGAATCCTCATTCTCAGTCAAGTACTACAGCTGAACCACTCCTAGGAATTAGCAAGAAAGAGACAAGTCAGTACTAGCCCAGAAGATTAGCAGAGTGGGCGTTTTACTAAGGATGGGCTGGCCCTTGAGCCGAGTGTGTGTGTGAGAGACAGTGTAGAGCAGTCAGCATTGAGCATTCTAGATTCGAGATTCTAGATTCGAGCCTGTACCCTCCTGGCTGGTGCACCCACATCTCCCCAGGACTCCGGCTGGGCCCATGCAGCTGGAGCGTGCTCGGAGCCTGGAGGTGCTGCACCAGTCCAGAAGAGATGGCTGCTGTTTTAGATCCAGAGTGTTTCAGGTGGCCTCAGATGTACCTCGATTACTGAGCTGCCAGATTTTTCATTTCTCTTTTGCAATGACTGTAAAAGCCTCATGCCATTTTTGAGAAATACACTTAGATAACACATTTCTTTGTGTTGACTCTATTTATCACACGCCAAATCCCTTGCCCACTTGGCCAGAACTTTCATCACCCCTCGGAACAAGGGCTCCCTGCAAGAAACCCTGGTCTAT
>JADRCD010189052.1:0-22469 GCA_019843815.1 Montemys delectorum | reverse complement strand
TTTTTTTTTCAACTTTATGATTTATAATTTTTTGATTCTTTTTTGTTTGAAAATTAAATTTGTTATTTAAATTTTCATACAATATATTTTATTGTTTCTCTTCCCAAACATCTGCCAGCTCTTCCCCTACTCCTTACCTATCGAATTTCAAGTTCTGTCTCTCTTCCCTTAAAAAAAAAAAAACAAAAAAAAAAAAAAAAAAAACAAAGAAAGATCAAAACAAACAAACAAAAAATAAAAATAATCCAAACACAATAAATCTTCAAATACTCAATTTCTAAATAAGGACAGAATCTGGACTAGTAAGTGAACATGAATTTAAGGAGATGCTGCTTAACTTAGATTCATGGATATTAGTAGGAACAACTGATTGCAGAATATTATCTAATGAAGTTGAGCAACAACCTCATAAAAGTCAGGCATATCGATCTGAGATGGAGGCAGGAAAAGAATCTGGAAAGGATTGAAGGAAAAAGGGAATGAGAAGATTATGCAATTGTATTTAATTAAAATATATTTTAAAAATCAAATACCAGTACAAAAGAGCTAGAAATCTAAAACACATTGCCACTTGAAAAGGCCAAAGAGAAGTATTAAGAACAGCATGGATATTCTGAACCATTGTCCTTCAACTCCGCGTATCAGCGAGTTGATGTTGTGTTTCATTCAAAAAGACCTAAATAACAGACTTTAGGAAGGTTTGCATACTCTGAAGGAATGTTGACTGTTACAAGGTTGATAATGTCTGCCTACAGAGATGAGCTCCTCACTAAGTATGCTGAGTAGCCATTATTTTTCCTAAAATGTAGAGAAGGATTTAAGACTGAACAACTTCCTTCACTTTGAAGTCATATGGAGGGGAATGTAAAATTCTACTCAGACAAATGCATTTATTCCATCTTATGCAAATGTTCTAAAGTCACAATTATGAATGATGGAGCCTGACGTGCATATTGTCATGTAGTTTACACATCACTTAGGACAAAGACTCTTTTACTCCCTCCTTGAGTTCTCTCTGTGTGTGTGTGTGTGTGTGTCTGTCTGTCTGTCTTGTGAGACATAACACACACACACACACACACACACACACACACACACACTACACGTCCTGAGTATAGTTTTTGGATGGTGAATGTGAAAATTGCTTTCATAAATCCTTAGGTCACAACGGACATTTCAATCCCAAATGATCTAGAAAAGATTTAAGTCATCAAATCAGACTCTGATCTAAACTTAAGAGCTTATCCTTTGGGATTCTTGCTCTCATTGCTAAATTAAGATGTGCAACAGTGATGTGTCTCTGAAGGTCTTTTCCCTTTGCTGTATTTATTATAAGTATTTCTAGGCCATAATAAGATCTCTCTTAAATTTCTATGTCAACAAAACCATAATCAATTAGAAACTTATTTTAATGCATCACCAGATCAGATTTTTATTGGGATGCAATCTGACTTCTTTTTTGACCCATGCCAATCTAAGTAGATGAGACAGCATATTCAGCCTACATTAAATGTTATATATTTTATCTATAAAACACATATTCTGGTAATGTTCTTCTAAGATAATTAATAGGGCACATGTGTATCAGGTACAGAGAGGGTACTTGCTAAAGTATGCTTTTGCTCTATGTAGGTAAAGCCTCCTTTCAGACTACTCACAAGGCCTCCTTCCCTAGAAAAATCTCTTGGGCCCATGTGTTTGGCAGATGATTAAAGCAAGCTCTGTTTACAGGTTTTTCTTTGACCTAGTAAAAATCAGCAAAGAGAGGAAGAAGAAGAGAAAAAAAACCATAGTGACTTTCCTCTCTGCAAAGATTTTCAACCTTAATAAATGTTGTGATGACACCCCAACATGAGCAATTTGGGTTCATGTTGGCTAGCACAACAGCAGACAGCCTAGTGGAGGAGCCACACTCAATGAGGCTGAGTTTGATTCACTGCCCCAGAATAGAGCTGCTTCTCAGATATAGGACGTGCTTTCTGCAAAGCCTGGCCTCAGGGGCTAAGTTTTATCTGACCCTTACGCATTATCTGGCCACATGGAAATCTGAGAAGGAAGTCAGAAAACTTAAACTACATCGGTTTAAATATCCCACTAGATATTATTGCCTTTTTGCTACAATATCTACACAAATCTTATTAAATTTTAGAAGATAAATATATGACTTTAATCAGTAATTATACAATTTCTATACTAATATGTAATTAAGCAATACCTATGCCATCTGCATATATTTGGAGAGAAACAATGATCAATAATTTTTATTTAAATAATAAATATTGAAGAAAAAAAGAATCTGTTTGGAGCTAGATGTCTCCAAAATTCAGATATGCTTACCACAAAGAAAATAGATCTAACCACTGTAAGTGTTCATGTCAGGAGATAATTTTTAGATTCACTTTCTTATAAACCACAATCAGACTTTCATGACCAGGGTGAGCTACAAGCCTGGTATAATCATTTTAGAAACCCACAGTTTCATGAGTCACCATAAATAAGACTATATACAGAATGGGGTACTGAGTTTTAAATATGAAATCTCTAAGTGATAACAAGGTAGTCAACACTTTGACAAATAGCTGAAGAATAAAGAAACATTTTAAAATTAAAAAAAAAGGGAAGCCTCAATCTCTCTACTGAAGAAAAGAGTAAAAAACAGATTAGTCAGGATTTACTGGCTTGCAACACTTGCCTTTGGACACTACCTGGGTGTATATGCTCAAGCTGCTCACGGTGTGGTTGACCGAGCATGTCATACAGCCTGAAGACTCCAGCATCTTAATATGCTGAATTTTCTTCCACTTTGCTCTGAAATTCTAAGGATGGTTTTGGTGTCCTTCTAACAAATTTTCTTTTCAAATATCTCAGTAGAATTGGTTTCCAAGCCTCAAAATAAAAAAAAATAAAAATTAAAAAAAAAAAAAAAGTTTAACACATCAGTTAACTGTCTTCCATGAATTCATTGGTGAGGGAACTATGGTTGCTGGGGCAGCCTTGTGGTGTGTGTTGGGGATCATTTGGCCACCACAACAGACAGTTTTGGCTCATAAAAGGAGAATGGTGCTCTGTGGGAAGCCGATTACTCCAGAGAGGATTCCTTGGTAGGGACACCTGTTTATTGACAAAGAAATTGTCCCCAGCCAACATAGTAAGAGCAAGAATTCTCTTTCCTGATGCAAAATTTGCCACCAATTTTCAAAGCCTGCTTTAGTGGGGGAAACCAAGGCTGCTTCAGTAACTACACTGTACATATAGTGAGGAGTTCATCAGTACCCCTTGCTGCTCATTTGGAATTTACAGCTTCCCACAACTCCTGTTTTCTGGATTCAGACTCAATTTATGGCCTGGAACACAAGAGTTTCCTACAGGAAAAACTTTGAAATGTGCAGGAAAAGGGGCTCTTGGAGAATATTAAATATCTCTTACAAAACACCACGCTGATGAGTAAATGAGAGTCTAAATGAATCCAGATAAAAAGTTTTGGGTTTCCATTGAAATACTCAGGGGCTTAAGAGTTAAGGGGGAAAGTTTTGTGAAGAAATGTGTTTTAGGTTATGCCAAATGCAAAACGTGTGCAGAAGCACTTGAGATGTTTTTCCTAGATTAAGATGCCGCCACTTCATCCTCCTCAGTAACTAGTGAATTAGACAAGTAAAATTTATGTGTAAAATCAATGTTGTTCATGAACATGAATAACGGTCTTGAGCTACAAACTACAATTAAATACAAAATATTTGTAGTTGCCCTGGAGTAAATTCCAGGCTCTAAAGAAGTTGTGAATTAGGCCATGAAGAAGATGAAGGCACTTACAGAATTTGATTTTATTTAAATGTGGTTTTTCGAATTATTTTAAGTTCATTCATCTAAGGATATGAATGGGAAAATAAAACCAAATAAGCCATGTTAAGGTCCATAGGTCAGCTTCTCCTCCTTTATAATTCCAGAGGAAGACAAAAGCAGTTAGACTTTTGTGTAGTGCAAAAATAAAACAAAACAGAGAATGATGTTGCATCAGATCACAAGATCTACATGTGACTGAGTCACCATTTGACACAGAGAAATGTAGTGCATCCTACATGTCCAGTTTGCACTTTGTTTTTAATCTCTGATAATTTCAGATGTGTACATAATGTATTTAGATCACATGTACTCCCTGCTTCTCTAACTCCAACTCTTCCAGAAACCCTGCCAAATTCCTCTCCCAATTTTCTGCCCTCTTCATTTTCTTTAAATTTTTATTTATTTGTGCTGCCCATATGGTCATGGGTGTGGAATCAACCACTGGAGTGTGGTCATGCAGATTCCTGGGAACCACATCTCTGAAGAAAACTGTTTCTCTCCCAGCAACTATCAATGGCCATTAGCTTTTGTGTATTGGCGTAGACTAGTTAGCTTCTCCCCCATCCATGCTAGAGTGATGCCTAGCTTGATCTTGGTCAAAGCCTATGTAGGCAACCACAGATCTTCTTTGGTGAATGCAGGCATTTTGTCACTACCAAAGATGCTGTTTCTCAGTATCCCTCCACAACCTCTGGCTCCATCTGGCTGATGGGCATTTTTGCTAGTGCATATATGAAAGGAACTCCACAAATAGTTACCACGTTCTTTTCATTGGCCTTTTATTAAAGTCTCCTCAATAGCAGATACTGTGTTGTCTACTCGAGAGATATATATATAGAAAGAGTAACCAAGACCTTCTGGTTGCCAGAGGCTGATAATATTAGAAAGAAAAGATGCACGATAAATGCAAAAGAAAGAAGGATAACACCAGGAAAATGTGAAAGAGTATGGAAAAATATTCATGCAGTCTATTTATTGATGAAGCTTCTGTAAAGATCTAATCTCACACTTACATTCTTTTAACTTTCTCTACAACCTCAATAATATCTATCAATCAGTCCCTGTCATGGTCCAAGTACACCTTTTGCATTCATAGCCTTGAGATTTACCATCCCCAGGGGAAGTTTCTTGGCAATCGGGTCTATTTCAAGAGTCATGCTTCTCTGAATCCTCATCGATTATTTGCACAATGTATTATGTAATATTATTTGTTAATTCTTTTTAAAAAGCAAAGAACTATTGTGAAACATGCTCATTAAGCTTTGCAAATTATTTCATTAAGCAAGATGCATAATCTTCAATCTAATAAATTCATAGTTCACCAAAACTGCTGTGTAAAATTCTCTGAGGAAAAAATGGAAAAATGTTACCTATGTGTAAGAATCTTAATTCTCATAGGGATCTATATAGAATTATGGATGCTTTTGTTTGGTTAATAAGGATAATTGTACCTTCCAATGTGTAGCACAGAAGGACAATTCTTCATAAATGTCCCAATTGCTCTGCTGAGGACATATATAAATGAAAATCACATCTCTCAAATTTTCATTATGAAAACATCAACACTGACCATAATTTGCTCCCAGTGTTTCCACGCAAAATACAATTCTATGAAGAAGTTACAATGCAGAAGGGAGGTTCTTACTAAGACTTCTGAGAAACACAAGCTTCACAGTCAATCCATTGTGCAGTGAGCTCCTGTTCTAAACATAATCCAGTTATTCAGGGAGAGGGGTGGGCAAAGTCAAAACCAGGCCAATTTTAGCCTAATGCTATCAGCAAGAAGAAAGAGGAGTTTGGTAGGATTCTGAGTGGCCTTTTCCAATGGTTCTCTTGACACATGGCTAGAGTCCAAATGACTAGGCATGGAGGAAGTATCAAAATAGCACTACCCAAAGCTCCCCAATGGGCCCTATTTATGGAGCATTCCAAAATGCTGTAGCTAAGACCAATTACAAATAGACCATGTTTTTGAGAGTTGGCATAAAAATGGAATGCCAGCCTTCTGTGTAAATTTGGGTTTGAGGAAAGGCAGTTTATAGAAGCTATTTTTCCCAAGGAAAAGGTACTTCCCAACATGGTACTACTCATGGCATTGTGAATAATCAGAATAAGATCCCTGTGATGTTGTTCTAAAGATGGAGAGTCTGTTCCTTGAATCTGGAAAGCTTCCTTGTGCTCCACACAGAAGCTTCTGGGCCTCCCACAGAAGCCACATCTTTACTTTTATGATTCCTTGGAGAATGATTACTCAGAACTCCTGCAATACATTTAGCGCCCCTCCTCCATCCTCCATCTCATGCAATGTTTCCCGAGCATTTCATAAATACCAAACATTTTACTGAACAATGGTTATATAATGGTGATACAGGCCCTGACATCAAGGAGCTTCCTGTGTTACAGAGCAGACAAATACACCTCAAAATGACTCTCCTAAAGGAACAGATCTGCTAAGCAATTTTCCCACCAGGTATTATTGATGTTTTGGATTGAATATTTGTGTGTTGTAGGACCTGCCATGTGCATTGTAGAATATTTAATAGACCCTGTTCTCTACATAATAGCTGTTCTAGATATCAAGAACATCTTACGAATGTGACAACCAAAAATATCTCCCTAAAGTCTAGGAACTAAATTCTCAGCTATTTTTCAGAGGCAATCTCATGCCTAGTTGTTAGCCAAGGAGTAAACTGTGGACAAAGAACGTGGGAACACAGAGGATGCAGTCCTTATTCTATCTAGAGGAGCTATGGATGTCTTCATTAAGGTTTTGAAATCCATTTGTTCATAGAGTGAACACCTACA
Source organism: Montemys delectorum (assembly GCA_019843815.1). NCBI lineage: Eukaryota > Metazoa > Chordata > Mammalia > Rodentia > Muridae > Montemys > Montemys delectorum. Next base: position 15,824 of record JADRCD010189052.1, on the reverse strand, counting down.
GCATAATATGGGGGAAAAAAGGAGAAAGTTATGAAAAAATACAAAGCCAACTGCTTTTATGATTCAGAATTTGTCATAAAACCTTGTTTTTGTCTTGAAACTGGATCGATGCACAAAATATATTGAATTCTTGAAAGCATTAAATTTAATATGAAGTGCCACAGCTTACATTCCAAATGGCCATTGCCTAAGTGTATGGAAGTTCAAAGTGCATATACTTTGGGTCTGGTTAACTTTGGTGTATTGTGTGTTTATTTATTTTCAATTTGATATATAATAAAGTTTGTAAAGCATTTCAAAGAACACCTACCAGATACCAATATCCAGTTCATGCATGAAGATAAATAAGAGTTTTCAGGGGATGGGAGTATATGTTCATAAAATAGAACCATGTGTTCAAGACACTGGAAGACATTTGGTGTCTGTTGCATGTGAACTAGGCAGTAGAAAAGAAAGCTGGACAGCTAATGAGGACTCAGTTCCAGAAAGGCCATGTGTCTAGTGCCAAGGGATTCGGGGGCTTTGGTTTTGCCCTGTGGGTGACGAGAGGCTACTGAAGGATTTTAAGTAGAAGATTCATATGCATGAATCACAAGGACTGTGTGTTCAGTTGGCAAAACAGTTTATGGGAAAGTCAAACATCCTGTCAAATACTGCCTGGCCCATAACAAATAACCATTGTGTCTGGGTCTTCTCCCTGAACGAGTCTCACAGATGATGCCTCAGAACCAGTTCCTGGGGTTTAGCCCGCCTTCAAGAAAATTCATTGCTATCCTTCCCTCTTTCAGCTTTGCCTTTACAACAGCTGTGATGTGCAGGTTCACTCCTATTTTGCTGAAAGCCCTACCATCCAGGAAGCAAAAGGAAGAAATACACATGGAGGAAAAGTCCAAATAGATAAAGGAATTTTCAGAACTCTGTTTCACTTGTTTATTAAGTTCCAGGGTATAAGTTTCCCTTCTAGAAAAACTTTGCTGCTTGAAAGTAGGTGGCCTGTGGCAGCCTGCCAGACTACCAAACGCAGTAGAAGCCATCGCACATTCCTTTACAAATGAGAAGTATAGGGTCCACTGGGTTCTTTTTGTCCCTCTAACATTAATTCTGATTATTTGAAAATGCAAACATGCTCAGATTTCCATAAGATAAGATTTTTTTTTCTTCTTGATATCAGACACAAAAGAAAAACAGAGAACAGTGACAGCAGTGAGCTAGTGATCATTTTTCTTCAATATTTCAAATTCGATTCCATGGCAGAGTCCATGTTTATTGCTGGAGATTTGGAGAGGAAGATTGCCGCTGTGCTCTGATGAAAGTCGTGCCTTTCCAGTTAGCTTAATTAAGGGAAGGAGAGACAGCCAGGAGAAAACAGTCTGATGTAGATCAGGGTTAGAGTCTTGGGGTTTGCAAACAGACCACAGACTTTTGTTGTTTCATGTTTTCAACATTTTTCTGGTTCTTGGTAGAAAGTCTGGTTCCATTTTCAAAATGAGCTACACTAAGGGTCCAGGGACTTTGTATTTTTGCTTAATGTGTGTGATTTCTGAGACAGTACACTCGGGTCAAAAAAAAAAAAAAAAAAAAGTCTGTAGGTTTTAACAGACTCCAAACCCTAAGAATGGATGGGCAGTTGCTCCTGCAAGAGTAAGCCTCTGGTCTCAAAGCTCATAAACCAAACAGAAATTTGGCTGTTTAGCAACAATCTCAGATTGTGTCTAAAATCCCCTCCTGTGCAGCTCCACCTGCTATGACAACTGTGCTGAAGGAAGCCTCTGAAGTAACGGGGAATTCCATGCCTCGTGCTTTATTTCTCCACTGCTCTGTAACATACTGTGTGTTGTGTGTTATTTAAAACACATTGTGTGCTAGCTATAGAGTTAGTATGAGCAATAATTTTGACTTGTTCAGGACTTTCCTGGTTTTCTTAAGAATTTGGAGGCACTGAAAGCCCTTCTTCCTAGTTCTAAAACATCTCTAACTCTATAGTAAAACAAAGAAATGACATCACTTTTTATACTGTAGGCAGCCAATAGTAACTTATCGGGATGAGAATGCTGATATATTAAGCAAAATACTGTTTTGTCTCCAATGACTTACCAAAAGCCTTGTTTTATCATAGATATTAACAGTTATAGAATGTTCAATTCCCCATTTACACAATTTGTGAAAGTGACATGGGTCAATGTTGGGCAAATTGAAAACTTCAATTTACTATTAATATTACCTAAGAACCAACCAAGTGTCATCAAGGTGACCAATTATTTGAGCTCCTAGTGTCCTACCAATAAAACATCTCTATTCTCATGAGCAACATGCATTCATTACATAAGTACACCCAGGATCCTTTGGGGGCATGGACACTACAGTGACTATTATATCGGTGGGCTTGCCATCTCAGATGAGGAGATTCTAACATTCACACAAAGACATCCACATATTAATCCATGCATGACAAAGTTGGTGTTCAGGGATGGCTAATTAACACACCCCTCTGCTTTCTAAACTGTTGACTTATTGAAAAACTTGCTGATCATTTACTATGATTCCACGGTATGTTAAAGGAAAATAAAAGAGACATGATGAGCTTAAAACGTTTACTTTCTTCATTATGGAGATCATTGAGGCTAATTAATTCTCAAAATCAACCTTTGGAGAAATCAGAATTGAAAAGTGGGTTACTACTGTCTAAGTATCTTACTGAAAAATATACAAGAAAATACTGCATATAACAATATCCAGAAACAAGAGAAGCAGTACAGAAAAGTTAAAAATAAAATAAAAAAATTCTAATTAATTAAAGGGAAAACCTTACAAAAACAAATACAAAGCTGAAGAAATCAACTAAAATGTTACAAATGATTGACATATTTAAAACACACTAACATTTAAAATAAACCATTTAAATGAACTTAGCTAAGGTAAAACATACTTTCAAAATGTGTACTGACTTAAATGAGATTTCAGTAATTTTTACAGATCTGTAAACTATATAAGTCACACCACAAGCAAGTATTAACTCATCACTATCTCAGTAAATACTCAGCCAGTTTCTACTCTATAGCTCCTATTGCGCTACTGATCTTGGAACTATCAACTGGTTACATGATTGCATAAAACTAGAATTATTAAAACAACCTAACTAAAAAGGAATTAAAAAATTGAGTAAACCAAGAACCATAAAAGATATTTGAAAAATTGGTAATGTCAGATAGTTAAAAAAAAAACACTCTCAGGCCTTTTTGAACTTCTTCAGTGCATAGGAATAGCTGATAGCATTCTCAGTTTTTTCAAGTTCTAAGTAAAATCTGACAAGGATATTAAAAAGGAGCAAAGGTTGAGAGAGAGAAAGAGGAAGAAAGGAGGAGTGGGAGGCAGAGGAGAAGGAAGAATAGGAAGAAAAATTTCATATGACAATTACATATAAAAATTCCAAATCATGTAATAAGAAAGAAACTAAAGTGAGATTTAAGTTCAGGAACAAAGTAATTATTTACTACTAGTTAACTGCATCATATAACAAGTCCATCAACTTTCAAACTTTATCTTTAAAAATGTATAAATTAGAGCCTTGGGAAGGAAGATCCTGAGTTCAAGGCCACCCAGCGCTAAACAAAAACACCATCTCAAGAAAACACAACAGCAGCAATGAAAGCACACACACCAAAACCTATAATCTTAATGCAATTTAAATAAGCTAAAAATGAAACATTTTCCCCTAAAAAACTCACAGCTGAAGGGTTTGCAGCCCCTTAGGATGAACAACAATTACCAACTAGTACCCTCAGAGCTCCCAGGGACCCAACTACCAATCAAGGACTATACAGGGTGGGACTGAATGTTCTGGCAGCATGTGTATAGTAGAGGATTGCAAATTCGATCATCAATAGGAGGAAAGGACCTCGGCCTTGTGAAGGTTTTGTGCCCCAGTGTAGGGGAATGCCAGGGCCAATAAGTGGGAGAGGGTGGGGTGGCAGGCATGGGGAGGGGGGGAGGGAAAAGGAGTTTGTTCTTGTTGTTTTTGTTTGTTTGTTTGTTTTTTGGAGGGGAACCTGGGAAAGGGAAATTTTACATGTAAATAAAGAAAATATCTAATAAAAAAAAAAAAGAGGAGGAAATGGAAGCCCATGCTCACAATAGACCAGTAGACAAAATGACACTTTTCAGTAGAGAAACTTTACCCTCTTTTACTCAAGGATTTTACCCTTCTTCTATTTAAAGGACCATGTGACAAGTTCTAGCTGATGAGATGTCAGCAGAAATTAAAGCACTATAAGAAGGGATTGAGGTTTTCCTGTGATCTCCTGCCTATTCTTTGTAGCTTTCAGTTGGTGGATTCTTGGAGAAAAGAAGACTGTTATGGAAGAAGCCAAAAGCCAAGATTCCCAGATCATCAGCTAGTGGAGGGAATGCCTGGAGAGCCACACATATGGCCATGTTTTGATGCACATGCTTAACAACCCATTTGATGGTGGTAAAAGAGGAAGAGATGGGTATCACTTGTCAATTTCTGTAATAGTATTCTCACTGTAGCTGATTTCAAGCAACCAAAGTAATCTCCCTCTCCCTCTCTCTCTTTCTAGCACACACACACACACACAGAGAGAGAGAGAGAGAGAGAGAGAGAGAGAGAGAGAGAAAGAGAAAGAGAGAGAGAAGTAAAACTTTTAAAAAGAGGAGATAGGCATAGAAGCTCCATTTATAAAATCAAAGTAGGCTCAAGGGAAAAACTCACACTAGTATTACAATAGATCCCGAAGAAACAACCTGGAATGTCAGAAAACAACTCTAAATATAAATGGATACTTTAACAGCATAAGAAAAGAAATAGATGAGCAAATCAATAGTTGGCAACACTGGTGAGGAAACGCAAACATTCAAAGACAAGGAACAAATATTTTTTATTGTATTTCACATTGCTCTGAAGTCCAAGATATGTAAATAAGACATGATAAATTAGACACAAAATTAACCTGTATCTGTCTCTGTCTCTCTGTCTCTCTGTCTCTCTGTCTCTGTCTCTCTCTCTCTCTCTCTCTCTCTCTCTCTCTCTCTCTCTCTCTCTCTTAATTTATATACCATGTACATGTACACAAACTTAATAGACTTTGGTCATGAGGAAAATAAAATGCTCAACTGTTTTATCTTACATGCAGAGAATTGTGAAGGTAGTTCAGTTTTTATGTTTAATTAGAAATATTCTGAAGAACAAAAATCAAATTTTAAGGTTTTCTCTGAACTTTCAAGTTCTTTTAGATGGAGCCATTTTTGCCACCTCAAAGTGACATTACAGACAGCGCCTGGGGCAGACAGCTCAGCCAGTCCCTCTTTCTGGTAAAGCTGGCTTGACTGCTCTGCCTTCTTGCTTCAGCATTTTCCCTTTTGTTTAACTTTGTTAAGTAGAGATAACCCTTGATATTGTAGAGTTATACATGCAGTAGAAATTACATGAAATAATAAAACGAAAAGAAACTATCAATCATAGAACTTACATTGGGATTTAAAATTACCTAGAATTAAGGATAGGCAAACTTCATTTCACAAAACATAGACACAAGAAAACTTTTTTCTTCATTAGAGTAGCTTTTGTTATATTGTTTGTATGACAAAGAAGTGGGCAAACAAGATCAAATAGCTGCCACACTGCCAAGTTGTCCTCATTTCGATGATATACAGTGGTGTATGGAAAAGCTCTTAAGGGGAAAGTTGGCAATTCAGGCTTAATGAATGTTCTGCATTAGGTATCATGATGGAACCAAAACAGTGCATATACAATCCTAGTCTTGGATAATATGATCAGGAAAGGCCAAGTATTTATCTTTAGTAAAGAGATCAATTACCCATACAAAGGAATGTCAATAAAGCCCTGTGGCCTGTGAGTGCCTGGTGAGGCACTGAACAGGGCACTCCACAGACGTTAAGGGATCAGAAGGCTTCACAGAAAGATAGAACTTGGAGATCGTATGTTATTTATAGAAGGAAGGGGATCTACATGACAAGGATGGGACTGTTCTGACTCCTGTTTCATTTTCCATGGTGTAGCTCCATTCTCCAAATGCCTCTGTCACATCAATTTGCCTTGGCCAAATTAAGTAGCTTTCCTTCTCTAGAAAAAGCCTTATGTCTCCCTGCCCAGTATTCAAAAGTCAGCCCTCCTTGAGTAAGGACTTGTGTAAGTCTGAGGATGGCCAATTGCTGTGTTCCCAACTATAATATAACTGGATCACTCTTTTATGCCCATGATTCTGGTCCTGTACTTAGTTTAACATTGTCCTAGTGGAAGTCACATATTTTGTATCCAAAGTATCCTCTGCTTCTCACTACTCTTAAACCCCAACTGTGCCCTCAAAACCTTGCATACAGGGTTTTATATATTGTAAATACAGAGAAAGGGTTACAAAGTAACTACTGAGTAGATCCCTGCAATGACCAACAAGGACAGATCTCAGTCCATGCTACATATCAAGCATGCAAGACTTACTATGCCAGTTTTTCATCTTAAAGCTAATTTTTCTTATCTGCACCAAGAAGAAAGAGAGTCCAAATAACTCAACACCTCATTCAGTGCCTCATATTTCACAGCTGACTGTGTCCAGGAAGAAGTACCAGATCTGTTCTCACTTCTCTTATTTTCTTGGAATAGAAAGTCTACCCCAATTTCAATTGTCTACACCTTGTTCCCAGGGGTAAGCTCTACTTACAATGACTTCCATCCCCCAAACCTTGAATCCACATAGAACCTCACTGCAGCAACAAGCTAGTTCTATTGGCTCTCTTTAATGCCGTCCACATAGGAAGCAGGATGGTTGAAACCTTGATTCTCTTGTTTACTTATAGTTTAGAAAGTATCTTCTCAAAGATTCCTACTTCATATCATCCTGTAACTGGTGATATAATGAGACTTTGCCTTCAAGGTACACACAACCTTACCTAGTTAAGTGTATCCATGTGGAATGCATAAACCAGACTATCATCTAAATAGTTTCATAATAGGCCTTTAAACTAATATAGGTCTTGGACTAAAATAGCACAATGTCATGATGAAATTAATTTATAACTGACAGAAGACTGCTTCTGGATTCTAGGAATAATAATTTCAAAATGCTGTGGAAAGTTCATAAGACTGCTTGAACATCAAATAAGTCTTACAACAAAGGTTCTGATGAATTACTATAATTACAAATGAACCAAAAATGGATCAAGTTTCATCTTAAAATATACAAGAGATGGGAAATTAGAGAAAGGGGTAGTTGGCAAAGTACAACTCTGGGACTTGCCAAAGACCAGCCACTTTGAGCAATCACATTTTTTACATGTCATATTTTATAACTAAAGTTATATCAGCCAAAAGGATGTTCTGTGCTGGGTAACAAATGCAGATGCAGGCCAGGCCCATGATGTCTGTGTTCAGGAGCACTCAAGAGTATAAAGGTGACAGAAGTTATGTGTCACAGTAAGAAATCAGTGCATTACAGAAGGCAACAAAGATAAAGGTGGAACAGGAGAATGAATGTGGAAGGTGTCTTTGAAGATAAACCCTTTCTTTCCCCATCACTGAGCCAACTCACCTATGCCCAATCACTTCATCTAACACTATGTAGACAACTTAAATCATAAATAAATAAATAAATAAATAAATAAACAAGAAAAAAACTCTTCAAAGAAAGGGTAGCTACATAAAGGGATGGGTGGCAATGGTCATTTCTGGGAGGTTTTGCAGTGACTCTGTCCTTTGGTGATTCATACTTGGCACAGATTTCAGAATCTTTGAGGCTATGTATTTGGGTTATACCATTTTTTTTTTAGTGCTCTAACCTTATAATTACCATACTGAATATACCCTGCTTTTCTTCTATTCTGCCTCGCAGCTTAGTTTGGACAATGGAAATATAGATGAGAAACTATTAATTATCTGCCAGAAACTAAAAATGCTAACCGATCTTTTGGGGAAAAATAGATCTGAACATACATGAGAGTTATAACTATTTTGCATGGAATAAACAGCCTCCTTTCTGTGTGTACTAGAAGGCGTGTGGGGTTGCCATTTATCTGACACCCCCAAATCTGTGCTTGATCCCCCTCTTACCCTTGTTAGTTATAAGAGATGAGAGAAGGTCAGAACTTTGTTTAGCATGGAATGCTAGTTGTTTTTGGAATAATAGTCAGCGCCTTTGAAAGTGTCTCAACTTTGACAACTGCCTGAACTGTGAGACTCCTATGAGACCTGACTTTAGTTTGAAATCTAGCGGAGGGAGACTGTGCTTAAGAAGTTGTCATCTACCTTTAAAAAGCCCCTCTTCTTGGTAGGGAATTAGAGGAAGTCAGGGGTGGGGGAATCCAGAGGACTCCTCAACCCCGGCCGATCCTAACACACAGTAACTTAGCTTTTAATCTATCTCACTGTTTAAGCTATTGAGCAGGGCTTGATGCCCTAACTCGCCTCTTATGTTCAAGAAAACAGACCATTGGCACAAGGGTTTCAACATTCCTTGACAAATATCATGTTGAAATTCCATTCTCAATGTGAACTATTGAGAGGCAAAAAAACTTACATGACTGGGTCATGAGTTTCAGCCTCATGAGTGGATTCACCCATCTACTCTTGGGTTGATGAGTTACAAAGAGAGGAGCTTCACAGCTTGTGCTGTCTTCCCCCTTTGTCCATCCCTGCACCTGAGACCCTGCTGGGAGGATTGCCTGCAAGAAGATGGTCACAGAGACAGTCTCTTAGTCTTGAGCTTCTTAGCCTCAAAGAAAGAAAGAAAAGAAAGGAAGAAAGAAAGAAAGAGACAAACTTTATACATACATACATACTTATATACATGCATACATTCATACATACATACATACATATGGAATTCAGTTGAAGCAATAAAAAAAAAAAAATCTCAAAGCCGACGATGGATTTCTAATTCCTATGTGAGGACACTAGCATGCCAGACTCTGCTCTTAAGTTCCTATTTGTGCCCTCTAAATGAAGTGAGCTAAGAAATTGCACATTTGATGAGATTTATCTGTGTCTCTTTGTAGCTCTTGAGCTTCAAATGAACAAACTGCTCAGAGAACACTGTGTGTCTCCTATAGCAACTAGAGCAAATGAGAACTTCATATTAGATAGTCATATATATGTATAGCAAAATTAAGTACATAATTCTGGGAAAACAAAGGAAATGTTAAAATGTTCCCCAAAAGCTAATCACAGGTGAGCTCTGTCACATTTTAATAAAACTCTGACTTCATAAATAGTGCTGTAAGAACTTATAGCCTATACCAAATGATAACATCCTGATGTAAAAAGTGCATCTTGTAAACAAACAAAGCCCTCTGTTTTATTGTAAATGCTTCTGGGGACACCCTCATACCAAATCAAAGTGTATCTCCAACACATTCACAGCACTGTCTGCCTATGTGATTTGAATGCCTTACTTACAAATCAGACGTGGTGTCAGTTTAGAGACACCATTTCTGTAGCACGTGCCCACCAAGAACAGAGAAATACTTACAGCACCCCATAAGCAAAAAATAAATAAGTAGCTCTCCCCAGGGTGTCTCCACTGCTCTGGCTTTGGACGAAGTGTCAAAGTGTCAAATCCTGGGATTGTTGGCATATAAGGATAAGGGCAATAAGAAATGTCCCATGTGTAGTCTACTATAGCAAGGGAACAGACCACGAAGGAATCAGAGGTCCAGAAAAAAGGAGGAAGGTGAGGGTCCTCAATCACGGTGTGCCATTTGTGGGGTGGACAGACAGTACACTTGCTGTACTCCTTTAGCAACCAGAATTCATCCAGCATCTGTCTGTATCTATGCAGTAAGAAGCCAGCACCAGAAAAATAGGACATACTGGCAAATGATGGTCACTATAAACATCCCATACTACCTCCCAAAAGCCAATCCAGTTACAACCACTTAAGTCCCTTTGGCTTATGCTAGTCTTGCTTGACTTTCTGCCTCACTTAATTTTGCAGAGTAAAGAAGTTTATCAAACTACTAAATACCAAATGGTTCTTGATGATTAGGAAACATGTTTAAAGGACATGAAGCAGAGGAGGCTGTGTGTCCAGGCAAGATAGGCTGTCAGTCTCCACTGCAGTGGGTGGAAAGAGAAGTGGGAGGAAGTAGGGACAGGTACCAGATTATAAAGGGAGGAAAATCACTAACGGATTAGATGATGGGGTATTTCAAAGGACAGCCTGACTATAACCTGAACAAGTCCATGATTTGTCTTAATTTACCTGGAACCCAAAGGTAATGCAGTTACTATAAGCAAAATAATAAACAAGAATAGTAATTCCAGACTAAGAATATATAATTATGTACAAAACCAAACAATTTTTTGCAGAATTTAAAAAAAAAAGGCCTGGACAAAATACTAGTTTTAGAAAGATAACAAATGCTCTAGGTTGAGCGTAGGACTCTTTTGTGCAAGATTCTCAAAGCATACCTCATTTTATGCATAAAAGGATAAGACTTCTCTCACAAGTTGCTATTGGTGGGAGGTGGGAGCAAGGGGTGAAGTCCTCTACTGGCAATTTTATACATCTGACTTCTGGGAACCTCCCCCAGATCAGTTTCCTGTTCTGTGCTGTGTAAACCAGGCCTCTCCTTGAAGCTGTGTGAACGTCTGGCATCAAAAGCTATGGGACACACTGACATCATAAAACGAGTATTGGTGCTCTGCTTCCTGTCACAGAGATTCCTAGAAGCTACCCGTTCCTACTCCAAGAGGACCAGTACTTGGAAACTATTGTTAACCACAAAAATAGCCCCCAGTTAATGCAAACTTAACATAGTCTCATCTTGACTTCTCTTTAGCTACAATCCCAAGTGCTCATCACTTTGTGGATACCTTACTCCAACAGGAAGAACATGTAGGGGAAATTGGAACTGAAAATGAAAACAATCCTAAGCAACATTAGCTAAATATATCTCATTTGTAATAGATTTTACAAGGATGTACAGCCATTGGAATACATTGCAAGGGCTCCTCCAAGCTCTTGGAAGAAGCCTGTGCAGCTAAGAGAGCCACGACTCAAGTTTATTTGTTGATCAGCTGCAAGGTAGAGCCTTATCGGGGCTTTGATTGTAGCTGAGGATGCCAAATCTCTGAACAGCGGTAACAGTGAATGACTGAAAGCAACCATGGTATCCATGGAGTAAAAAGGATATTTTTGAATGGATATCAGTCCATAAAAGCAGGATGATTCTGTGATAACTAGGAATAGAAAGGGACAGACAAAAGAATGGAAGGAACATGGTGCCATCTCATCTGGCATGTATCCTCTAGCTTTAAGTAAAACACACACATTCAATTCTAACATAGGGTATAGCGAAGACCATGACAAAGATGGAGGCCTGTAAATTAGTCTCTTGGTTCTGCTGACCTTTGTGCTCTAGGATCCGTATGCTAAGCTAATTCCTAAGCAGCTGTTTCTCCAGTTCTTTAGTGGATCTGGGGTCTTTTCTGTTTGTGCTTCTGCAGGAAGCCACTCAGTAAGATCTCTCTAAACTCCTTGTCCCCCAGGACAAGTCTATCTATTGACTATTTTTAATCCGAGGCATACTTTTTATACAACCTGGCCAAAGCCCAGACTCACAGGGAGGTAGAATAATAGAAGTGTGTTTTAGGTTTGTTGGGGCATGCTGCATATACTTTGTTTTAAATTTTGAAAATATGCCCTTTGAGGCTTGATTTCCCAGTCTAGACCCCAAATAAGTGAAAATACAGCAGAATACAGACGGGAAAAAGGAAGCATGTCAACCAGTGACAGCTGTGACCCTAGAACTCCAAAGGAAAATGCGCAGAGTACCACAGGATCTGGAGAATATAAAGCCAATGCTAAAAAGAAAAAAAAAAAAAACAAGATCAGTTACAGAGAGACTGAGCTCCCACAGGTACTCAATCTTTGCCCAAACTTCACAGCAAACACACTCCTTTCTCAGGATGTCTTTGCTGCTTCCCAAATAATCCCAAAAGGAGACTTGCTGGACGTCCTGTAATGAATAAAACTGCTGATGGGGATGGATTTGTAAACCCAAAATACCATATGTGGAGTCAGAACACTTTATTTATACCTCAGCCTGATGTTTCGCCCACGCACACAGGATTATGGAAGAAATATATGGCTGCCTGCTGGCCTAGAACTCTCTCAGGCCTTCCCCAGCAGCCTTGGTGAGAGCAATGACCCAGGGCTGAGCATCCATCTGTAACACAATAGGCCTTTTCAAGTTGAAAGGAAAGTAATAGAGAATAGTATTAAAATAGTAAACATATCCCGGTGTATTTTGTTTCTGTTTCAGTCTACAAATGGGAACCTAAGTAGATTCTTTGGCATAAGATTATAGGTTAAAAAATAAATTCACCAAGTATTACATAATAAGAAGATAAGAATAATTAAGAATCATATATTTCCTTTTACAAACTTTGATGGATAACCTTTAAGATATTTTAAGGGTTATGTTCAGGCCACACACAGGATGGGCAATATTTTTCTTCATTTTATTTTATTTTTTTTACAGGAAGGAAACTAATTTTGCCTAAAATAGAAAGAAGGCTATGGGACTTGCATTTATCAAAAAAACAAGGATGTTTTATCATACAAAATGATCTTTAGTTCAAAGAAATTAGAACCAAAGCCAAACTTACAGAGCATATATGCAAAGGATAGTAACATCTGTCATCAAGGAGGGATTCACTGTGTTCTTAATAGAAATTAAATCTTGTTTTCTGGGCTTCTGGGATTCCAGAGCTTGAGTGGAGCCTTCCTTGACATGGGTAGTAAACACTACAGATACATACAAGTCAGCCCATATGCATCTCTCCCCAACACCTATTCGAGATTCTCATTGCAACCTTGACCTCAATAAATACTCATTCAATGTACCCCCTTTTCCATTCACGGACAGTCTTTAGAACTTCTCAAAAAAAAGTAAGATATGGACAGAAGGAATGGAGAAGACAGATAGAGAAAATAGACACAGATAAGTGATAGATTGATCCCTGTAAGTTCTGTTCTGTGTATGGCTGTGCTACATTTCTCAGTGATTTTAACACTTCTGGGTCTAAGATTCAAATATGTCTTGGTCTGATTCCAGAGCTTAAACTCTTTTCCTGACACCAGAACTTGACTGTGATTGTCAGATTCTGAATGACTCCATGATATTTAATCCATTCCCTCATTCATTCTGGAAGCTTTTAGAAAGCAAATTTTACCTTTTTCGTACTGAACTGGACTATAAAAATACAGAAGAATAAATCCTGCCTTGGCACAAAGGACGTATTTGAACTAGCTAAGCATGAAAGAGGACGATTCTTCTGGCAGAAGGAGCTCCTTTAAGGAAACTCACAGAGTGTGTGTGTGTGATGAGGGGTGGGGGAAAAGATGGAGGGGGAGAGAGAGAGAGAGAGAGAGAGAGAGAGAGAGAGAGAGAGAGAGAGGGATTGGCTCTCACACATAAACGGGAAAGTCCCAGTTGAGGCAGAGACGGGTGTGTGGGTCAGCAGATATCAGCCTTCTCCTGTACTCTTTTACAATTTGTTAAGGCTTCTCGCTTTGTCCAAGACACAGAGAGAAATACCAGGGTTATCTGCAAGAAGTGGTTAAAGGTACAGATGTCTGTGGTCAGGTGAGTTACTGGCAGGGAGACGGAGGCTCTGACACCAGCAGGGCACAGAAATTGCATCAAGAATAGGATGGGATCATGGGCACAGGGACTACTGCCACAGAGAAGCAGCAGCAGATTACAGATAATATTAACAGAGACAGACCTGTCCAGTCTAGGTTTCTATTTGACAGTAGAAGGGGCACTCCAGACTTTCTTCACCTTCCCATTTCCCTTATTACATTTTTTTTTCAATTCTCCCTCCACCTCCAGCTCTGTGCGTTACATGTAGAAAGCTTGTACCTAGGGGAGGAGGTCTGGAACACCTTACCTGACATTTAGTCTGAGAAAAGTCAAGGCTATGACTTCACACCAAGTCCTAAACTGTCACTTGTGACACGGAAATGAACTCTTGACCCAAAGCCTCAGCTTTTACACTCATCTGGAGACATAGCTATTGCATGAAACACTAGGCTACCTCACTTTGGCCAAAGGCAGTCACTTGAGTACACTCACTTCTTTCGTAGTGTGTAGCCGAGGGCAGGGGAAAAAAAACGAAATGAGAACCACTGCCTGCAGTGCCAATATGTAAAGTGACCTCAACGCAATTCTGCAAGCTCTGTAGCTGAGAAGGAATACTCTAGAATTCAGCCTTTTCTGGATCCCTCCTAGCAACTGGTCTACAGAAGCACAGAGCCTGGAGCCTGGATACCTGTAGAATGCCACGGAAGGATGGCTCAGATCGTGTGACACAGCAGTGGCTTTCAAGGGTAAGAGATTTTGGCAATGGCTAAGTGGAAACAACCTTGGCATGCTACTCAGGAAGTGAGCAACTGCTCAGTCAAACACTCAGCAAGAGCCTGCTTGGCATGTGTGGTGGTTGAAATATGCTTGGCTTATGGAAAGTGGCGCTATTAGAAGACGTGGTCTTGTTGGAATAGATGTTGCCTTGTTGGAGAAAGTATGTCACTATGTAGACAGATTTTGAGGTCTCCTAATGTTCAAGCCCCACCCACTGCGGAAGAGAGCCTCCTCCGCCTCCTGGTTGCCTGTGGATCAAGATGTAGAACTTTCAGCTCCTCCAGTCCCAAGAATGCCTGCAGGCTACTACGCCTTTCCATCATGATGAAAAAGACTGAACCTCTGAAACTGTAAGCCTGCCCCAATTAAATGTTTGCCTTTATAAACTTTATGACCAGATTGCCTTGGTCATAGTGTCTCTTCACAGCAAGGAAACCCAAACTAAGACACATGTTCCCTGTGGATCCTTCCTCCTTAGAAGGAGGAACACCATTTCCATTTGAAACAGCGGCTATTAAAGAGCGAGGAAACGGAGACGCAGACAGGGCATAAGAAGAAGATGCTTTCCTCCTGTTCACCCTGTACCGTAACTTTCAGCATCATTTACAGAACTTGTAAGATGAAATTAAAAGCTGGCAGGAAAGTCCTCTTTTTTTTCAAGTCCCCAAACACTTTAAACAAAATCGCTACACTTTTAGGTACAGACTCTGATCTGTTCTCCTGAGCTTCTAGCTGCAGCCCTTTTTTGCTGCAACTTGGCCAAGGCTCCTTTCAGACAGACAACCAACCATTCAGCAAAAAAGAAAATGCCCCAAAATGGGATTTGAACAACAGGCCCTCCGTGGACCTTCAGGACCCAGTGTTCCCTTGTCTGCTGAAATTCTCAGCAGCAGCACAATCCACAGTTTCTGTAGAAGAAAGGTCTAAGCAGGTCTCTAATCAGGCTCCTCCTTGGCTCAAATTTCACTGTTCCCTTGCAACAGTTCTTGTTCCACATGAATAACTAGATATCTCAGTTATCTATGTTTCTGTTGCTGTGAAAAGACAACATGACCAAGGCAACACGTATAAGAGAAAGCACTTAATTAGGAACTTACAATTTCAGAGAATTAGTCTATTATCATGTCAGGGAGCATGATGTCATATAGGCAGATGCTGAGAGCTACATTCCTCTTTTTTTATAATTAATTTTTTATTACTTTTATTTTTTCACAGTCCAGTTGTTACCTCCTCCTGGTCTGCCCCCCACCACCACCACAACTCCACACCCCATTCCTTCTCCTCCCTGTCTCCAAGAAGATGTCTCCATCCCACGCCAGGAGGCCTCCTCACTCCCTGGAGCCTCAAGTCCCTCCAGGGTTAGGCTCCTATTCTCTCACTGAGACCAGACAAGGCAGTCAGGCCTCTGAGAGAGAGAGAGAGAGAGA
>JADRCD010189051.1:0-16832 GCA_019843815.1 Montemys delectorum | reverse complement strand
CATACATGTTAGTATACACAAGAATAGAGACAGAGAAAGGCCAACTTGACTGTTCACCCAAATGTTTATGGGTCTCTGTGAATTCAACACATTTGCCTTTTTTTATCTCACTGAGAGATGAGAGAACCTTAATAAACCATCACCAAAACCTTCACCAACTGAGTCATTGTTCCAGTATACAGCTCTTAATTAAAATCTGAAAGTTTGAGGAAAACATTTTTCTTATTAATTATGCTATATAATAGAAAGTATATATATATTAGCATAATATTTATGTATATTAATTTTGTTGTCTAGTGTTGATTTTATTATGGCCTTGTTTATTTAATGATAAGTGCTTCAAGTTTAAAAACAAAACAATAAAAAAAATTTGCACAGAAGTATTTTGTTATAAACGACAGCATTCCTTTATTTATTCCTTTTTGAAGTAGAACTTTACCTTTCCGTTTCAAACAAAACTTACAGAGTATGCTTTTAATTTCTTGTTTGTTATAAAAAAAAACAAGAAAATTATCTTTAACATTGTACTTAAGTGTTCTAGGATTACTCTCTACAAATAGTTTTTTTTTCCTGTGAAAGATTAAATGTCTTTGCTTTATTCTTTACTAGGAAACTATTAAATCTTTTTTGTTGCTCAATATATGTTTATTTGGTATGCTAACATATACTCTCTAGTGATATTCAAATATATTCATCCATCTAATCCTGGAATTTATGTACATATATTTAGGATAGCCCAAATATTCCTTCCCTGACTGCTATGAGATGTTAGGCAACTCCTAGAGTTCTCTCCATTTGCATTGTGCTAAAAATTAATCTCTTTGCATCCATCACAGTCTTTTAAGAAACCTTGAAATTGCTTAGTCAAGTTGTAACTTTTCTTTAATGTTTTCATGAAATCTGAAGCAAATGCCCATAATTGTGGGTACAGTACCGAGTATGAGGGGCAGGAGGCAAGGGAGTCACTTGAGGAATCCCAGCAATTAAACTCTGGAGACCAGCATCAGGGTGCAGTCCTGAGTTTATTGCCTAGCGCGTTAGCTTATATACCTGTGTTTGAACCAATCCCAATCCCCTAAATTCTTGGCCAATCATATCTTGCTATGCCATCACTGTGACCCATTGAAAGTCCTACTTGATGAGGAGCTGGGGATGGGGATCATCTTTACCTGTTAGGGCTTCCATGTAGATGGGGAAGCAGCCAACACCCCGACCTTGGTTCCTTTTTGCTGTCTCGCCAGTGTTCTGGGAGCCATCGTAGACCTAATGCCATGCACAGCAAATCAGAACTCTTCAAAGAGCCTGTAGCCCCTTGGTCTCCATCCCACTTTTTCCTTCTAAAAGTTGACTTCCACCCCCCCCCACAATATGCTAATTCAGTGTGACCATCTTTGGACCCTCCTTCTTGAAGAGCCTTGAAGAAATCTACTTATCATTCCAGTTGCAAATCTTTGTGCATGGGAGTGAAAGGGTACTTTCTACCCCAGTATTGAAGGTAGGTACTTGAGTTTGCTAGATTTCACATTGAAATTTAAAATTGTATCGTCAGAACTTTATACTGCATCTTCCAAAATATCTTTCACCTGAGTTA
The DNA here is from genome assembly GCA_019843815.1 of Montemys delectorum. NCBI lineage: Eukaryota > Metazoa > Chordata > Mammalia > Rodentia > Muridae > Montemys > Montemys delectorum. Next base: position 15,241 of record JADRCD010189051.1, on the reverse strand, counting down.
AAAAACCAACTGCTGCAGTATTCAGTTCTCTTTACTTTCTTAGAATGTATTTGGTACAAGATATTTTATCCTGTCATGTGGCAGTCCTTTTCACAGACCAAATGAGGAGGATGCTAGTGGATTTTCTAATGAAACATATAATTTCTTATATCATACAATGAATTCAGTTATTTAACAACCAACTATTGATTGATAATACTCTATTCAAAGTACTAATATATGTAGAAGGCATAAAATTAAATTTAAATCAATTATGTACAAGTTGATCCTACTGGTAAAGATAACTTTTATTTAAAAGTCTGTAAAGCTGTTTCATAGGTAACTAAAAGAAGAATGTAAAAGTAAATAAATACTAGAGAAGCAATTATAATAAAAGCTGAAACACTTATACTTTCCTGTGCTTCATAAAATTCTTGACTAGCAGTCTTGAGTCATGTGCAGTTCATTTCTTTCAGTTGCATGGTGTGCTATTTCCAGGAAAGAAGGTGTAGATAAGTTGATGAGAATATATGAATACTCACAGGACTGCTGGAGCCTTCAAGTGAGCCCCACTAATTTAAACGTTAAAAGAAAGGAAAGGCAAAACAAATCAGAAACAACTATAGAATTTTATTAACAATTTATCTCTCTTTTGTAAATGTTGACTACCTTTTTATAAATTTGCATCCTTGTCTATACAATAGTTTTCTTGATTTTGTTCATTAAATGCAGATAAACAAAGATAGCTGACTAGGACAAAATACACTATAAGATTGCTAATATTTTTGAGTTTCTTTCTGGTAATAATCATAACTGATTGTATATTAGATGCACACTTTTAGTTTATGTAACATATACCATGCATACTCGGAGAACTGTAATTATACTAATTATAGCATAATAATTACACAAACCAATTTTGTTTCTGATCCTTCAAAATAGTCTTCTTACTTGGAAGAAAATATGCACACAGTAATAGTGTAGATTTTACTAGTTTAAACATTGACAAGAACCTGTTGACCCTTCACTGCTTGAATTACTTGCATATTAAAGCAATGTGTAGAGCCAGACGTCTCAGAAAGCCTTTTTGGCAGTTCAGTGTGATGTGTTTCGTTGCCTGACTACCCATGTGCATCTTACTCCTGCCTGTTTATTGCTGTCTGAGCAAAAGCAGAATGCATGCTTCTGCATTTCTGAATTCTATTTGTTCTGGAGCAATTTCAGAACTCATCCTTTTCTTTATTCATTAGGACAAATCAACAACTAGTTATTCTAGGAGAAACTGGTAACATAGTGAGGTTGTTAGTTTCTCAACCTGTTGTACTTGAAACATATTTCATATTATTTGATATTAGATTAGTGATTTGAAGGATAGTGTTGAAACTCAGTATATAAAATATTTGTGTCTGGAAATTATGTACTTATTTTCCACGTGTGTCGAATATTTATTTATCCAAGTATCTTTATGGTTAAACCTTGATACCTGAAAATAAGTGAGATGATAACTCAGTGGCAGAAAAATTGAAGTTTCTTCTGAAAATCTGAGTTTTCTATTTTAAAATTATAACACCCTTCCTAGTATACAGTTTCCTCTACTATGTCATAAAACTGCTTGTTTTGTTGTGCAATGAGCTTTTCTTCTTATTCATCAGTTATGAATAAAAGTAAAGTACATGAAAAATGATTAAACATCTTTTACTTTTAAAATTAAAACACAATCCCACACTTTTCTCCTTCCCTTTCCTCCATTTAACTTCTACCATGATCTGCCCTCCCCATGCCCACATAAGTGCCTTCTCATATTCTTGGCATCTTTTTATGTGTTTGTGAATGCCTGTATATTTGCACAGTTAAGCACAATATGATGTGTGAGACAGGCATAAATATAAAAATTCAAGTTTCTGAGTTTTTAGTATTGCTTGTGTGTATATTACATCAGGGCTGAGTAAGCAATTGGGAGGTTCCTCACTGGGGATGGATGACTAATTGGTCTCACCATCTCTTACCTGCCTGGTAGTTCTTTTTTTAATGGAGGTGATCATGAAACCCACACTTCCATGTTATCATGCCTATTGGTGTCCTCATTTAGTTCTGGTTTAGGCAGCTGTGGTGTTGAGGTATACATGAGTGAAGCTTCCCTGTCATTTACCAGAGACACAGCCAAACAGCACATTTTCTGCTCCTGTGGTTTTTTTATTTTTTATTTATTTATTTATTTATTTATTTTATTTATTTATTTTTTTGCCTTCCTTCAGCCCTCTTCTCCATGATGTTCCCAAAGATTAGGTACATGGTTGCGGTTTTGATGTGTCTTTTTTGACAAAGCACCCCTCATCAGTTTTCTCTACATTTTGACAGTTGTCTCTTCTTGATGGTCTCTGTTGCAAAGTGAAGCTTCTATGAAGAAACATGAGAGCGACCTTTATTTGGATATTTATATGGAAATATTTATATATCCATATAAATATTTATATATTTATATGGAAGGCATTTAGGAATTCTGATGATTTAGAATAGGTTCTCTTCTAAGACAGATGCCCTCACTAACACTAAATAATCGACTGGCTTTCTGTTTCTGGAATGATTCATTTCCTATTGAGAGGTTCTTAGGTGATGGGAAGAAAGGAGGAAGAAAGGAGGAAGAAAGGAGGAAGGTCAATACAAAAGGAGACAGAGGGAGAAGGGAAACAATGCTAAGAATGTTTGGAAAACCAATAGAGGAACCTAAGTTTTCACCTAAAATTACACATAATGTGAAATATAATTTTGCAGCAATATACAAAATGAGCAACAACATTAAAATCATGTTTTAGAGAGCTGCTAAATACCACAATATGATTGCCACCGTTGCATCTGTAGTTATGTCTAAGTGTATGTCTGTGCATATTTGAAAGAAATTATACTACTTGAGCTGACAATGCTTCCTCCAAGAGCCATAAACTATCTAAAATATAAAACCCAGTACCAGTCTAGAGAGATCCCCAGTTGAATTGTTTGTTAAACACATTGAAGAGACTTGTACAGTAGTAGAGATTCTTGCTGTTGCTCTTGCTTTCCTCAGAGGATGTAGGTAAGGTCCTATTGCTGAAAACACCACGTGTTTGGATGCTGGATTCAGGATCTGAGCATAACCTGACATGAAAGCCTCTTCCCTGTGGAATAATTTCCATAGTCCTGGGGTAGTTGTAGCAGCCGGGAAGGAAGGTAAGCAGCCAATAGCCATACTCAACTCTGGAACCTACAAACTACAATAACACGCATGGCAAAATGTTTCTACAGATGCAATGGTAGCAGTCATATTGTGGTATTCAACAGCTCTCTAAAACATGATTTTAATGTTGTTGCCCATTTTGTATATTCCTGTAAAATTATATTTCACATTATTTTAGTAATTGTGCTGGGGAACTATTATTGTTAAAATGTCAGATAATTTATAGACTAAAATGAAGATGAAAACAATTCCAATAATAAATGATTAATCTTGCAATAGAAAGAAAATGTAAAACTGTAAATAGAGACAAACAGTATACCAGATGGGTGCAGAGCAGTATGCTGACTGCCGAGAAAATAACATGAAGTAACAATGTGGCAAATGTCAAAGGTTTCAGTAGGTTGAAGGAAAAATATTTCCTACCCAACACTATGTAACAGAGGTGGAAGTTTTCATATCCTAGAACATCTGAAGATCAGGCATAAAGATAGGAAGTCAGGGCCATTGTTTATCCTGCCTGTTTTTAGTATTCACTGGGTATTACAGAGAAATAAAACAAAGAAACAAACAAAATTCTGTCGCATACTGGTATAAATTATCTGGTTGTTATCTTACCACATACATGTTGTCCTCCTGTGCAATGATAATATTTGACAAACAGTGATATCACACAGGTTTTCAAACAAAGCTTTTACAATGGAAGTCGAAAACTATGTTTATTTTTATAACCTATTCATGTGGCCAGCTATTATGGAAGGAAATATTGATAAGCAATTTGCATGTTCTTCAAATGGTGTGGTTTTGCAGTAATTGCATAAAAGCCATAGTAGATTAGGCATACTGAGGATGCCATCATTGCTATACATATAACAATGATTCATAAATGGGGGAGAGTTAGTGCTGCTTGCTTTCAATCACTGATGTTTCTCTGTCAAATAACTATGACTCTTTTAAGAGACAGTCTTACTCATCTTTCCCATTCTATCTCCTTAAATAGAAAACCAATTTGAAAGTTCCCTGAGGACAATTGCAAGCATTTATAAGAAACAATGTGTATTTGCTGCTTTGCCTTTTCCCAAATGAAATAATCTTACAGATTCAGCAAGAGAAGTCATAACTTACTAGCCGTTGCTGGCATCTCTCTTTACACGGGCTCCACATATCTTTTCCTAGTGGGGTTGATATAAGGCACTTGACTCAAGTTATATTTTAGTGTCATTTGAGCTGGAGAAATTCTCACACTCTGTACCAAATCAGAGGCACGGAGGAGAGACAGTGGTGAGAAGTTTATATGTCTGTAGGACTATTTATATCATGTGTGCAGAACCTAAAGCAAATAGGAGTCACCTATCCATTTCAAATATGTTGAATTGTAGTTTTAGCAATCAAAACAACCCAAAACATTCTTGGTGGGTGTATTACACCATTCAGTATAGACATGCAAAGATTTATTCCTTAGAGATATTTAATGTACTTTTTTCTCCTTTGGTAATAGAAACACATCTTTCTAAAGAAAGTAATAGAATAAAAAAGGAGGTTGCGTGGTTGAGATGGCACGTAGACTGTATCACTAAACTGTAACTGTCACACGTATTACCAGCTTGAGTTTCTTTCACCTTAAGACAACGCCTCGAGAAGCAAGTTCTGTATCTAGTACTTATAACTATATAGAAGATTACCAAGAAAAACAAAAATATTTAATAGTATATGATGACATGTCTCTACAGTTATGTTTCAGAAAACGCTTTCTGCGATCCACTTTTTTTTTCTTCTAAAATCTGTGAGTTAGTAGATCTATCACTTTCATGGGGCAAAAGGAACTTTAAGAGAATGAAGAAACACCACTGGATGTAAGATAAGGACTGTAAGCAGGTGATTTTTAATATTTAGATATATCCATTTATTCACTTGACAAATGATGCAGGTAAAATCTATCTACACCTCTGTCTTGTAAACTCAAATAAAGGTTATTTGGAATAGAGTTTCTCTCTCCAATGGAAAAGATAAAAATGAGCTTAGATCTCTAAATCTTGCCAAGGAATGAAAACTGCTTTAAAAAGAAGTAAAAGCATAGACTGTCTTCATCCAAGTTTTTAGTCATGGATATTTTCTCCTAGGGTGGTAGAAATACAATTCCCATTGATTGGCATTTAAAAATTTACTGTAGAGTAACCTTGGGAAGTTTTTGACTCCTTAATGAAGGTACAGATCTAATTGCTCTTACAGAAAAAGGCCAAAGACTATGAACCTGTGCATAAATGAACATGTATGAATGTATACAGTACACCACACATAAATAAATATATAGAGCAATAAATACAAAGGAATCTAAAAATATGACAAAATCATAAGCATCTGTAAATATATTCCTGTTATATTAGAAATAAAACAAGTTGACTTTCTGGATATCGAAAACATGGTAGTTGTACTTCTGATAACTTTTAAATTTTATTCATCATCATCATTATTAATTTATTTAATATTTGTGAATGTGTGTAGGACATTCCTCTGACTTTACACCCTTATACCTTGTGGCTATAAAGTCAGAGGAAAACTTCCAGTGTTCAGTTGACTCAAGTCATCAGACTGGGCAGAAAATTCCTTTATCACTGAGTAATATTGCCATCCCCAATTGACTTCTTTTTAAATGGATTTATTATCTTGGGAAAATGGAGAGTAGATGACACTTTAAAAAATATGGGAAGTGTTGGTCAAAGACATAGAATTATAGTTATATAGAATCATTGATTAAATTCTAGAGACCTAATAATGAATATGATGGCTATATGTGAAAGTTTCAGTTTGGCAGACTGTTTTTCTATGGTAATATAATTACCAGAACCATAATTAATATTATGGGCAGACAGGCAGACAAGCAGACAGGCAGACAGGCAGACAGGCAGACAGGCAGACAAGCAGACAGGCAGACAGGTAGACAGGCAGCAGGCAGACAGGCAGACAGGCAGCAGGCAAACAGGCAAACAGGCAGACAGCCAGCAGGCAAACAGGCAGACAGGCAGACAGGCAGACAAGCAGACAGGCAGACAGGCAGACAGGCAGCAGGCAGACAGGCAGACAGGCAGACAGGCAGACAGGCAGACAGACAGGCAGACAGGCAGACAGGCAGACAAGCAGATAGAGAGGCAGACAAACAACAGTGTGGGAAAGGTTCTGAGAAGAGTTCAAGTATATGATGGCAAAATGTCAGTCTCTTACAGATTTCCCAGGAGGTAGGATGGAAAGGAGATTGAAAATTCCTTTTATTGCTCTGCTGTAGATTTGGGCTAGGGATCAACTAGAGGTAAGTAGGACAGAGTGAACAAGAATCTAGTAAAAATTCAAGTTACTAATTCTGGAAACCAAATTGCTTTTGTTTCCAGAATTGTCACAATACAACTGTATGGAGAAACTTAGGCTCTGTGTAGCATCAAGTAGATACAACTGTCCATCAGTGTCCATGAGTGATGACTCCAGGAAACCCCCATAGAAAGAAATACCCAGAGTCTCATGTTTCAGTACTAAACAGTGTTTAGAATGTCCTACACATATCCTTTTAATGCTGTACATCAGTTTTTACATTGTTATGATACCTGAGACAAGTTCATTACTAAGTAAACATTATTATATTTTATTGTTGAATGACAAGAAAATAGAACATCTGACATGGTCAGTTCAGATAAAGTGTTCTATAGAGGAATTTTAATCTATCAACATGTCTGTTCTGCAAAGGATCCCCTCTAAAGACTATAAGGTCTATATGATCTACTTATAATGCAAACCTACCCAGGATTACAGTAAGATCTGGCTGAAATATAGACACACCCTTATTAGATACCTTTATTTCATAACAATGAAGGTAAGTTTAGTTTGTAAAAGGAAGTTGGCATGTTTGAATGTGGGCATACAAAGGGATGAATGAGAGAAATGGACAAAATTAGTCAGAAATAGGATATGCCTAACTCACATAAAATAGCATGGAAAAGAAAGGCAACATAAGATCAGAGAGAGAGGGGGAAGGAAGAGTAGGTGGAGAGAGGGGGGAGGGAGAGGGAGAGAAGAGAGGGAGGAAGAACTGTGTGTATATGACAGTTTGTTGGAACAGTTTTACAAAGACAGGAGAAAAGATGATTCAAAGAATGAGATGGAGCCAGAAAATTGTACATATTGTCAATGTTCTGACAATGAGGCCAATAAGAACAATCCAGTCAAAAGCTAAGAGAAACCATATTGAAATAGTCAGCTTGGAATATTAAATTATACAGACTCAGTGACCTGGAAAGATGGTGCGGGAAGGGAAGCTAACCTGTCTGGTTCAGGCTGCTCAGTTCTGATAAAGGTGGGCAGACAGATGAGGGGAGAATGGAGAGAGGTCCAGAGGGAATGGCAGGCTTCTTAGGACAGCTTGACATGCACCCAGAGGACTCAGTAGGCATGAACTTTATTAGCTTACTAAATATTTTTCTACAAAAACTGTTAACAGGTCATACCCATACAGACCATTGCAACTGCAGTTATTTATTACCTTATCATTTCTTCCTGTTGACATCAATATAGAAGAAAACATATTTAAAGTTTATTTTATTTTCTTCTCATGCTTGACATAAGATGGTATACTACCTTCAGCTATAATAAACTCAGTTCATGAAGTATTTTAGTCAGAATGGCCTGCAGGCAAGACTGTAGGGGTATTTTCTTGATTGCCTATTGATGTTGGAGGGTACAGCTCACCGTGTAGGAAGTGCTATCTCTGTCCAGGTGAACTTCAGCTATATTAAAGGACGCTGATAATGAACCTGGAACCTGGGCTGTAATTGGTGATCCCCCATGCTCTCTGCCTCAGTTCCTGCCTTAGGTTTCTTCTTTGGTAGCCTGCCTTGGCTTCCTTTGATGATGGATTGCAGGCTGTAAGATGAGATAAATCATTTCTTCTCCAGGTTACTTTTTGTCAGTGTTTGTTCAGAGCAACAGGGGACAGACTCAGATGACCTGAAGCAGAACAATATGAACAGTAAAAGTTCCTACTTTCTCTGTGTCTATGAATACAGAGGAAAGATCTGCTCAGAAAGGGAAAGTTTTCCTGATGCTCTAGATGATAGTCTACAAAGTTCAGGAAATCTTCAATATTACCTCAGCCTCAGCCTCAGCTAAACTACAATATCTTCATGAAGTCTTTAGTTATTAATTTCCATGACTGATCACTGAGGATTATTGATTATATTTGCTGTTCTCTTCCTCATTTGGGCCAGTACTGCCTTAATTACCTTTCAAACTATAAGATGTTCATGTTCCATAACTTTGCTAAAATGAATATAGTGAACACTTGAATCTAATTTGGAACCTGATATTTTTCATTTACAAAAATCTCATAGTTATACCAATGTTGTTGGCCCACACAGGTATTTTATTAATGTATCTGAAATAGGAAAATATTTTAAAACATTCTTAAAATAATTTTTTCAATCAATATATTTTATTTAATGAATGTAAAGAGACTCAGTTCATGAGAAAATGACTTACAGGCAACTTTTCAAGGAATATTAATTATAGTAAATTCCTTTAATTAAATGCTTAGTACAGTTAATCTCACAAATATACTGAAATTAGTAAAGTGCTTTACCTACTTTTTGAATGGAATGATAAAAGGGAGTATCATGATATATAGGAAGCAAGGAAGTGGGTAACTATGGATTTGGTAGGCATATGTCTATTTTTTCAATAATTTATTCACTTTGCATCTTTTTGGCAGCTCCTCTTCCTTCTTTCCTTCCAGTCTTACCCTTACAAATTCCTCCCATCACTACCCCTGCCCCTCTCCTTAGAAAAAGGGAAGCACACCTTGGGTATTACCCCACCCTGGGACACCTAGTCCTAGTGTAAGACTCTGATGAGCCTTAACTTCCTGGGGACCCTCCCCCAACCCCCACTGAGTGAACAACTTGGACTGGGAATCAATGCAAAAATTAGAGGAATTTATTATTCCAGTGCACTGGGGTTGTCCCAGACCTGAAGGAGAGAGGGTGAACCCTGCGGCCCATTCAGTGAGGTTTTATACACTTTCCAGAATAGAGCATCAGCAACTAGGCACAATATGATTGGTGGAACAGTGCTCCCTTTACCTTTAAACTGATTGGTCTTTAGAGAATGAGGTGGTAGGGGCTTAGTTAGCCTCTCCATTCTGGCCTATGTACTCTCTGACCTGTCTCTTCCAGGAGGGGAGGAGTCTGGTGGAATTGTCCAATGGCTCTGCACTGACCTCGTTATTCCCTGCTTTCTTTGTGCAAGCTTCCATCCTGATGCTATTGCTGGTATTCTGAGAGCTTATACTTCTGATCTTCTGTATTTAGTTCTTTGTATCTTCTGCTTTAAGATCATTAGCTCTATTGTACATATGTGTTCCTTAACAAAAGCAACCAAGTGGTTCAAAATGTAGGGGCCAAAAGTCACCAATAGCAGGAGAACACTTAGGGGACCTAACAAGGTAGATATGGGGGGTGGTTAACTTTGGGCACTCTGAACCTCTGGAAATTTTCCTCTAATATCTTTTTAGCTACCATGGTAGCTGTTTCCTGCTTGTTGAGGAAAGCCTCAAGCCATACAGACAAAGTATCTACAAACACTAGAAGGTATTTGCAATTATATTTTTCTGGCTTACGTTCTTCAAAATCGACATACCAATACACTCCAGGCCCTTCTCCCCCTAGGTCTTTTGCCTTTTTTATTCTTGACCACATAAGCATTCTCTTACACTGTTCTACTATCTCTCTGGCCTAGAACCTGAGGTCTATTATATATACTTTAGATTCCTTAACTGCTTGGACAAGCTTTTTATTCCCCCTAAATGAATCCATGTGTGCATTTAGCCTAGTAAGTCTTTTGCTTGTTTTCTGGGGAATATAGTTCTTCCTTCTTTTGTGTGCCATTGTCTTTTATTCTTTTGGTAATGGTTGGTAGGGTGGCTGCCAGTCTGAATCCTTTTTTCTTCAAGCATATTTTAAATGAGGCCATCCCTTAGTCCAGGATAGACTCCTGCATAGCCACTTCTTGAGCCACTTGATCTGCCTGATTATTGCCATGGGTCACTGAGTCTCTTTCTTCTGACGTCTTGGGCAATGAATAATACTCAGAGTTACTGGCTTCATCAGATCAAAGATTCCCTGATTGCTTTCTGTGATGTGAGCAATTCTCTCTTGGCATATAGCCCTGTGGACATTGGCTGTGGCAAAGGCATACACACTACCCATGTGGATGTTAATTTTCTTGCTGGCTCCAAGTTGCAAGGCCTTGGTGAAGGCAATTAGGTCCACTTTCTGTGTTGATGTGCCAGGGAGTAGAGGTGCTTGAGGGTAGAAGTTCCAACCATATGACATTTGTGCCATCCACCACAGCAGCACCTGCTCATCTCTGACCTTTATGGGGAAAACTGCTCCTGTCTGTAAATCAGGTAGCCTTGGCTTTTGGCAGCGGTCATTGGTAGAGGTCTCTCCTTTTGGGCCAGTTAGTTGTGGCCCATCAGGAAGGAAGTGTATCTGGGCCCCTATTTTGGAGAGTATGTCTCTCCCCAACAGAGAGTAAGGGCAATCTGGGATGACCCTAAATGAATGGGATACCCATCCAATCTCTAGGTCCACTGTTCTTAGAGTAGTCCATGAATATATTTTGGTGCCAGTGGCTTCTTGGACTCAAGATCTTTTCTTGGAAACAAGGCCATCAAGTTGGAGGATGAAGTGTTGAGCTCTTGTGTTACCAAGGATTGAGTGGGTTTCTCCTCCAATCTCAGAGTTACCCTGGGTTTGGGGAAGGGATCAGAAGCCCATCTCTCCTAATCACTGTCTTTACCCAGGGCTCACACATTTGCCCTTTGGGGGTGCTTTTCCCAAGGCCTAGAACTTCCTGTTCCTGGCTTCTGTTTGTTGAGGCACTCTTGAGTCCATCAACCTCTCTCATTGCTGCCCACTGGTCCTTTTCTGTCTCTCTTCTATGCTTTCCTTAAGTACTGTAGCCAGGACTCTCTGGAGATTCCTTCCATGTTGCTTTTCTTTCTTTCCCTTTCTCTACTCCTTCTCCTCCTCTGTCTCCCTGCAATGGTAGACTTTCTCAGCAACCTACACTAAATCCCTCAATGGCTTATCCTATCTTTCTAGCCTCTGAAGCTATTTCCTGATATTTCTACCAGCCTGGTCTATAAAAGCTACTCTCACAGTAGCTTTATGTTCCTTGTTGCTGGGAATGCCTCCATGAGCTGCTCTAGACAGGTTGTGGGCAATTTATCTGGCCCCTGCTTGACCTCACATACCTTGGTCAAATTTGTGGGTCATCATGCAGCCCCTTAAGACCTTTCCAATGGAGTGTGGTGGTGGACCTTCAGTTGCCCCTTACTTTTTGCCATATTAAAGTCCTAGTCAGATCTAGTCAGGGAAAGCCCGCTGTCCATGACAGCCTGGTCAATCCATGGTGTCTTCATGTCTGAGAAGACGTTCTTTCTGGCTTCCTGTATTATAAATAAAACAGTCTCAAAGACATTTACTGGCCCCTTGGAAAAAGGGGCTCGGGATTGGGCCTTCCAGCTGTACAAGTCAGCCAAAGAAAAGGGCCAATATTGCATAATCTGATTGTCCTTTTCCAGAGGCCCATATGCCCTTAGTGAGAGAGCCAATGTGATATCAGGGGAGGTGGCTCTCAGGTCTCCTCCCACTCCTCCCTCTGGTAAATGGGGGTGCAATGGGCCTGGTCCCATATTGGTGAGGATCCTGGACTGGTGCTGATTCTTGTAGTTTCATGGGGGCGAGGGTAGGGAGATAAGGATAAGGAGGGTCTTGGAGCAACAGATTCGCTGTTGAAGGATCTTGGAGGATCGACTTCTTCTTAGGTCTGGATCCCTCCTCTCCTGCTTTCTTCTTCCTAAAGGCCAGAATCTGTGAGGTAGGTCTTGGGAAAGAAAGGCTTTTATCTATGAGAGGGGTGGAAGGGGAAGGATATCCAATTGTAGGCAACAGACTCAGAGACAACTCATCCTCCAACTGTTAGGATATCCAAATGAAGATCAAGCTGCACATCTACAAATGTGTAAGGGGACAAGATCCCCTTGCATGATTTTTGGTGGTTCAGTCTATATGAGCCCCCATGCACCCAGGTCAGTTGATTCTGTAGGTCGTCTTGTAGTATCCTTTACCCCTCCGGTTTGCTCACTTCTATCCTTCTCTCTTCCACCAGACTCTCTGAGCTCCATCTGATGCTTAAATGTGGCTCTCTGCATCTGTTTCCATCTACTGCTGGATGACACCTCTCAGGCGACTGTTATGCTAGGATCCTATCTGCAAGCATAGCCGAGTATCTTGAATAATGTGAGGGGAAGGGGCTCAAGTAGGGGCAGTCATTGGTTGCTGTTCCCTCAGTCTCTGCTCCATATTTATCCCTATGCATCTATAGGCAGATCAAATTTTGGTTTGAAGGTCTTGTGGGTATGTTGATGTTCCCCTCCCTCCACTGGAAGTTCTGCTTGGCTACTAGTAGTAGCCACTTCAGTCTCCATATTCCCTGCTGGTAGGAATCTCAGCTAGGGTCAGAGAAGGTCCTCCCCGCAATTTCCATACTCAATCCCACCATTTTCCTGCCCTTTTACCCCACATCTGATCCCCATCCCAATTCCCCTCCACACTCTTTCTCCCACTTGTTTTCCTTTTTTCATCCATCTCTGAATATCATTACATTGTGTAGATATACTACATTTTCTTTACCCATTCTTCTGTTGAGAGACTTCTAGGTTATTTTCAATCTCTGAGTATTACAGAGACTGAAATATTGCCCTGAATATAGTTGAGCAATCATTCCTGTGGTATAAGTGGAACAACTTTTGGGTATATGCCAAGGAGTGGTATAGCTATGTCCTGGGGTAGAACTATTCCCAATTCTCTAAGAAAACATCCAATTGATTTCTGAAGTGGTTGTACAAGTTTTCACCTCATCAGCAATTGAGTAGTGTTGTAGCCCTTTCTCTACAGCCTCAACAGCATGTCCTGTCACTTGAGTTGTTGATCTTAGCCATTAACACTTCTAAGCCAATCAGCTCTGATGTAAATTATCTCCAGCTGAGTTGTGGTTATCTGATGATTTGTTTATTTGTTTGTTTCTTTACTTTTATTGCATTATGAAGAGAAAAGTTACATGATTTCAATTTATCTGAATTTGTTGATTTCTTTGTTTTGACATAGTCAATAACTGGTAGAATTATATATCTTTAACAGTGATGAAATTCTTGTGTTGGGGCACATATAAAATTCTTAAAGAGTTAGGTATTTTATAAACATCCAGCTGGAGAGTAGAGTTCAGGCAATTTTATTAATCATTAAAAATCATAATGGTTTAGTGGATTAACAGGACATAGAAAAGATCACATATTTTTTACAGTCATCAACATATAGTCTGTCAAAATAGAAACTAAATGAATTCTTAAAAAATTTCCAGTAAATATTTAGAAACATCACATTATACTCCCTATTACCTGCCCCTAACAACTAATGTAGAAAGAAAAAAATAAAAATATATTTATATTTTAACTACACTTTTAAACAACCAAAAGTAAGGAGATTAGCATAATAATTTTCAAATGATTTCTTTGATCCTTGGGATTCATTCTTCTAAAAGATTCAATAGGCATAGATGTCTATTACATTAGGAGGGCATTTTAACATTTATTATCTTTAAGATACTACAAAACTTTATATCCTATAAAGTCTTATTTGAGAGATTTCAGGAAAATTTTATTATGTATATTTAAAATGTTTCATATTATAGAATAGAAAAGTTATTGGAAAGGATTAAATGATGACAACTTATCTTCAGTATGTTTTGGAAGGAAGATTAATGTTTGCTCCTGCAAAGGAAAATTGCAGCTATAATTTTAGTGAGGTGAATTTTATTAAATTTAAGAAGTGTTTTAGGTTACATTTCTGTACATCTGAATTGATGCTAAGAATTCCCAAAATCCCATAAGTAGGCTTCTCTTCATATACCTTCATTAATATTATAGTAAACAGCTAAGTTCATTGCAGAAATAATAAAGATAAAGAAGATAATCTAACATCACTGGAGTCTGGCAGCTGAATCACCACTGTGATGGGTGGATAACAGTGGAGCCACCTGCTGTCCTGCCCACTCTCCACCCTCTGAGCATTTCATCAGACATGCCAACTTTGAATTCCCAGCCAATTCTCAACTTGGGTTAGCTACACTTTCCTTGATTTTAGCTTTCCTATATTCTCTATCTGAACTTTTATTGCACAGACCTGTTCTAAGTATTACATTTACAATTAAATATGATCTAGAAGTCTTAAGAAACACAGGTATCTTGCTTCTGGCAGTAAGTCTAATTTAATTAATGCTGGTATAGCTTTGACATTATAAGTCTTACAAACTCACTAATGTGTAGCTGTATTTTAGAAAATGTTCTAGGAAATCTATTTGACTCTTTATAGTTACTATTTAGTCTAACAACTACATTTTCTTCTCATTTGATATTATTTAAAATTCAAAGAAAAGCAAATTGAATTTTAGAATAATTGGTTGAGTAGCCTAAGATTAATACTACTAATACAATGAAGCCATAGCACTCTATACAAAATTTATTTATTGCTGGATTACTTTCAGTATTTTGAAGCAAGGTTACTTCTGTATTGCATGAGTAAGACATACAATAAAATCACTCCATCTTATTGCTGTCAAAATATGTTAAAACGAAATCTTCATAAAATAGATATCATTTATTTAACTGTATACATGTATTAATAACATTCTACATCTAGGAAAATAAAATTGTTTTTCTCCTTATTTAATATGAAAATGCAGTGGTTCATTTGAATAAAAATTGGTATGTTCTTTTAAACTGACCTATAGAGCTACAATGCTTACTTGATGATATATGAATTGACATGAAATACTGAACTGGGTGTTTTTCTACTAGTAATCTCTGGAGACAGAGTAGAGAGCTCAAGCCTTTGCTTTATAGCATGTTTGACCTGGGAAAATTATATCCTGTTTCAAAACACACATGAATAC
>JADRCD010189050.1:6666-45029 GCA_019843815.1 Montemys delectorum | reverse complement strand
GATGTCCATTGCCTGTGCTGCTGCTGCCTGAAGTCGTGTTGATGTGAGTGGCTTGTATTGTCACTTGAGACCATGTTGATGTCCTTGGTCAGCCTTGCAGCTGGTAGCTGTGTGGATGCCTATGGTCGGTGCTCTCCCTAGAGGACGTGTTGATACCCAAGGTCCATGTATGTTACCATTGAAGGGCGTATGCATGTTTATGGTTTGAGCTCCCATAGGAGGCCATGTTGATGTTCATGGGCCTGGCTGCCTCCTGGCACCACATAGCCTGTCTTGTCCCAGAGGCCATGTTAATGTCTATGGCCTGTGCTGTTGCCAAGGGCTAGGATGGTGTCCGTGGTCCGTGCTGTGGTAGAGGGCAGTATTGATGTCCATAGTAGGTACTAATGTCAGAGACCATGCTGAGGCCTGTAGCACATGTTCATGCCTGTGGTCTGTCCTGCCACCAGGAATCATGTGGAGACCCATAATCCATGCACCTGCTGGCTGTAGAGGGCAAGGGGACTTCTTCTGTAGAAGTACTGAATGCTGTAGACTCAAACCTGAGCAAGAGAGACACACATAGAAAGATTCTCTGTGAAGGCCTACTCCTTGCCACCCCTCCCCCCCCCCCCAAAAAAAAGTGGCCGGCTAGACAAGAAACCATTGAAGAGGACTATTAAAAAGTGTGATAAGGATTCTGAAGTGACACTGCCCACAGTTGATGCCTTCTAGTGGGGGTGGGGACGGACTCAGTTTTCATTAAGGGGCTGGCCACGGGGAGTTTGACCATGTTCCAGTGAATCCATGGACAACACAGATTGGACTCTTTCTTCTTTTTCCTTTTAGGGATGAGGGGTGGTTCCAAGGTGGGGAGCAGACCTAGGAGGACCGAGGTTAGGCTGCATTATGTGAAATTCCGAAATAATCAATAAAAGTATTATGTTGGAAAAGAGAAAAAAGAAACAGCAAGGAATCAGGAGTAGATCAGAAGGGAGAGCAAGCTAGGGAAAAATCGGAGTCATCTGTGTTTAGATAATGCTAAAAATCCAGAGACACAGTGACAGCACAGAGATAGGTAAGAGTTGTGAGGACTGGAACTTGGGGCTCTCCAGACAGAGGTGGAGAAGATGGGGGAGACTGTGAAGATGGAGGTGCAGAGAGCATTCCTGATAGAACATCGGAACCCAGAAACAGCTCGGGCTGGGCCCTACGTCTTCACAGTCAGCACCAGAGCTCTCTGCCTTGGCACAGGCCCCCTCCCCTCATGGCGCCATCTCACAGCTTGGCTTGGAACCCTGTTAGGATTCCTCACACAGAACACTATTTCATCACATCTGAGTGGGACATGGACTTGTGTCTATTTTTTTTTCCAGTGTGTTTGAAGTATTTCATAATTTAAAAATGTACTGAAATAAAAATGACTTAGTGGGAGGCCTAGATTGCCAATTAGGAATTGAGCACACAAGGTCACACCAAGGCAGAAATGCTGTGGAGTTGTTTAAAAGAACAAATTCAGTTGTTATGGGTTCTATTGGCAGGGCTTAAGCACGTATGGCATTTAATGGACATGGATTAAATAAGCCACATGGTTGTCGGAGTTGGGAAAGATAATGTCATGTGATAACTAACCCAAGGGAAGACAAAAGTCCTCATTGTCTAACTGGGTCAGCAGCTTCAGAGACCTTGAACCTGAGCTGAGTCTATATGGAACCTGGGGACTCCAGGGCTTGCTCTGATTGGTTATTGATTATTACTATAGACCGGAAGCACATAACTTCTCCATCAGTTAGCTTCATGTTACTGTAACAAAGTATCTGATGCAGGATACTTAGAAAAGAAAGGCCCATTTTGCTTGAAGTTCTAGAAGCTCAAGAGCATGGTGCTTCCTTTGACCTAGTTCTCATGAGGGAGTGGCTGGCAATGGTAGCACTTGTGTGTTAGAGTGAGCACAAGTATCTTAAATCAGGAAACATGGGAAGGGGGTGAATGGATCAACACAACCTTTTGAGGGCATAGCCCCGCTGACCGAGGCACTAAGCCCTGCCTCCTAAACATTCTCCCCACTCTGAACAATGCTACCCTGCTACCTCTTCTGTCTCTGTTTTTTTACTAACTGAGTAACCTCAATCCAAGTCATAAGTCTGGGACAAATAGGCTCCCACATTCTTCAGAGGTTACATTCTGGCAGAATAGTCTAGAACAGTGGCTCTTAAATGATGTTCATTAGAACCACATGGACATCCTCAGAAACCTCCAGTATTCAGGCCTTACGTCAGCCACCCCAAGGGTAATGAGCAGGGGATCCTACCCATATCCACACTACGGAGGCCTCATATTTTGTAGGGGCTAGCACAGGGCTAGCAGAAGCAGTGGGGGAAGGGCATCCCTGCCTGTTCTGACCTGTTTGTCGTTCATCATGTATGCCCTGGGCACCACTTGGACTAGACACACCTTCTCATTGTCATAACATGCTTTGTCCACCATTTCTCTAGGGGGTACTCCCTCAGAGCCTTTGTGATCTGCCTTGATGTTGAAATGGTCCTGGCTCTTCTGCCCTGTGATCAGAAGCTCATTGCTGGGAATTGAGCCTGTGTTTTTGCATCCAAATAACATTTTCTTGATCTCTTTGGGGAAAAAAAAAAAAAAACCAATGCATACCAGATGCAGGAGAGCACTACAAAGGCCCTGTTTGTCTCCTTGTCTCGGGCTCAGAGTAGCCCACATTTCCTTTCTAGCATGATGCCAGTAGGCAGAGAAAGACCAGAGACCTGGAAAAGCATCACTCCGTTTGGGGTTTGGTTCCTGCTCTGTTTCTTCTTTTGCTAATTCTCTGTGAAGTATTCACAGAGGGTGAGATTAGCTAAAGACATTTTCTTTAGGCCTGGCCCTTGGTTCTCAGCACTCCAGGTGCCCAAAACTTTCCTTCCCATGGATTTGATTTCACTGAGGAACGATAGGTCTCTTGCCTGATGTTCTAAGGCCATCTTGAATCTGAATTCATTCTCTAGACTGACACCTCACTTGAAGGATGAACTGATCATCCATCTACTTGGTTCAGAAGGCTCAAGTCTTTCCTTCCTCCAGACCCAAAGCTTCTGGGCCATTCATACACCCTACAGCCCCCAGTCTCCCCAGACAGCATGGTGTTCTTTTTTCTGAGTCTGTCTCTTCAGGGACAGCTTCCTCTAGATACTCAGGGACACCATGTCACTCAGCTTCCTTCAGATATCCAGGGTCCTTTCACCTTCTTGTGCCCCAATACACTGCTCCCCAGTTTCTGGGGTGCTTTCCTTGTCTTAGTTTCTTACTATAAAAGAGTTCTGTTTAGCAAATACTACAGCAGGAATACCCAAGAAATAGTATTGCTATTGAGACACAGGAACCTTCTGGATCACAGGCTAGAACACCAGGAGACCTTGCCCCATCTCTGTTTCCTATCAGCTGAGTAAATGGAGTCAAAGGCCGAAGCCTAGGAAATAGTAGCTCTCATATTCTTCTGGGGGGGGGGGGAGCATGTCATATGGGTTGGATAACTTAGAATAGCGATTCTCAGACTGGTTGCCTGTTAGAATCATCTAGGGGTCTTCTAAGAGGTACCAATGCCTTACACCAGACAGGAGAAGGACCTGGGAGTCTATGTGTCCTTAAGCTCCCCTTTTGGCCCCTGTGTGTTGCCTCATTTCTCAAAAGTTGGTGTACCTGCTCAGGGATTAAGCCACAGAATTCATCAGGAATTGCTTTTAAGTCCTCTTTCTTCTACCTTCTAGCTGACATGTCATATAATTTTTAAAGACTGTTTTAGAATTGGTTTTCATTTATAAAGGTTGTGACGCTGGCACAGAGAGTAGTATCTGTTTCTGACATGCTGTCTGTCCTTTAGAGCAGCGGTTTTGCTGGAATAAATGAACCAGCACAGTTAAATTGCTCACAATTAAATCCATACTTTGTCTGAATGTCCTCAATGTTTGCTTCCCCCACCTCCACACTCCAGGATCCCACACAAGATGCAATTGTTTGGGAGGTCTCCTATACGAGTGTCACAAATGAAGGGTTTTAAGTGTTTTAAAGGTCTTTAAGGTATGGCGACGAAGGCAGAGGCCTAAAATCAAGGTGCTGCCTGTCCTTACCTGTTCCTGTTTTCTGGGGTCTTGGTGACAATCCTGGACCACCTGCATTGTACCTGCAGGATTCTGTACCTACAGTCACAGTGTTTTTCTCTCTGTGTGTGTATCTTCTTCTCCTGTGAGGATGACAGCTGTTCTGTCTCTAGGATGACCTCTTCTTAATTAATTACATTGGTAATGATGATATTTTGAAATAATTCACATGTAGAAGACCTGGAGTTTAGAAGGTCAGTATCTTGTGTGGGGGCATAATACCCCATTCTAAGCTTCTGTTGGCTGTGACATTTTTAAAAATAACATCCCTGTACCCCTTTTGATGACTTGAACAGTTTGGGGGTGCTTTGGTCAGATATTTTGCGGAATACTCTTCAGTGGCAATTTGTCTGATGTGAGTTACAGAATTTGTGGGGAGACGCAGAGCCCTGTGGAGTCTCACTGGGTGCTTCCTGTTGATATCCACCTTCATTTCCTGACTGAGGTAGGGCCCACTGCTGTGGAGTAACTATGCACTGTGGAGTAACTATGTTCTCTTCCCATACTGTTCTTTTTCTTCCATGTGTATGGTGGGGGATCGGACCTGATATCTTGTGCATGTTAGGTAAACGCTCTTCCCCTGAGCTACACCCAACTCCATACTATGCTTTCTGGAAGAAAACCATTATGTACTGCTCACCCTTAAGGGATGGACAAGTTTCTTCACAGCAGGCTTGTCTATTCTCACAGTTTATGTGCTCATTAAACAATTTATTAATAAAGTATGTGCTCGTGGTTACTTGTTTTATACTTTAGATTATTGTTCAATATAACTTTGTTTTGTGGTTCAAATTGTGCCAGCTTTGTCCACTGGGATTCTTTCAGTTGGGTTTTTGCCATTTGGAGATGTCCCCACCACTGAGGACATTTCTGAATGCTTCCTTACTTTCTGGCACTGTAAGGCACTCCAGGTTTGTCTTGTGTATTTCATGCCCAAGTTCTAGAATCAACTTCAAAGGGGCCTTGTTTACTGGAGGATTATAGGATATACCAAGATCTGGGGCCTTGGTTTGTTTGTAGTTGTGTAAGTTTCTGCTCCTAGGTCCAGTCACAATCAGTTTGTGGCTCACTGTAAAATGAGGATCAGAGGAGTAATTTCATCATGGATTACTAGTTGGAGTTCAACTAGAGAATGTGCATGTAAGAGCTTCAGTATCAATGAGCTCACTGTATACTAAAGCACATCTATGATTATTTCCAAAAGAACTTATGTACTAAGCTTATATGTCTCAATAGTTTTTCTTTTCTGATGGCTCATGGATTTAATAATCTCAAACAGGAGAAGGCAAGCATTTTTTTTCAGTTTAATGAATAGACTGAAGTCAACGTTTGCTGCTTCAGAGCTTGTCTCTCATTTTAAAGACTCATTCTAGAGCAAGGTTCACTGTGTCTCGATTGTGAGGAACTTCGATTTCCTCTCTCTGTCTTGCCTACCTCTTGACTGAAAGACATCTTAGAGGAGGGAGATTTTTTGTTTGTTTGCTTTTTAAGCCTTTGTAGAATAGATTAACTTATAGCAGAGAGAAGATACATATTCCAGAATGATGATTATGCCAGGGTTGACAGACACTGAACACACAAACTTAAAAACAAAAACCAAAACCCTTTCTAATCTGGATGTGGGTGGTATTTGAGAAATACAATTTATGTACTGAGACATCGGTTTTATGGTATCCTGATAATTTGCAGGGACAATGGTGATTTATTTTATTTCATTTTATTTTTTTTCAGAAAGAATGAATCAATAGAAGCAGAGACATGCTTTCGAATCTACAAGTCGACCTTCCCATCAGTTTTTCTCTTTTCATGGTACACTGATCCTAATCGAATAGAACACATTTTTGAAACATGTAAACAACTTACCAGACCCATCAGTGCATGAAAAAGTACACAAGCCAAGCAGAGCTCTTTGACTCAATGCAGATGTTTATTGGAACGAATATGTAGTTTCCCATAAGAACAACAACTTCTTTGACTAATGAATCCCAGGCATGATCATCGCTGCTAATACCAGTGCTCACAGTATGAAATCACATCTTTGATTATACAAATTAATTTCTAGGGAGGTAGATTTAAGTTGCCTGGAAGACAGGTCTTTTTATGGGCAGCACATTTTAGAGTTGTTTAGGAACTGGCTGGATTTGAAGGTAGTGAGTTGGTTAGCATTAGGTTATGAACTTAGGCAAGGTAGACTCTGTGGCTCTACCACCTTCTGTGTCTCTGGTTTTAGGTGATCAGGTTTCTCGGACCACAACAGCAACTAGACTTCTGTCTTAGCGTACTTTGACTGTGAAGAGACACTGTGACCATACAACTCTTACAAAAAAGCATTTAACTGTGGCTTGCTTACAGTTTGGGCGGGGGGGGTTGTCCATTTTTATCATGTCAGAGAGCATGGTGGCATGCAAGCAGACATGGTACTGGAGAAGTAGCCAGGGAGAGAGCCCTCGAGCCTAGCTTGGGCTTTTGAAAACCTCAAAGCCCACTTCCAGTAACACATTTCCTCCACAAGACTACACCTACTCCAACAGGATGACATCTCCTAATCCTTTCCAATAGCAATACTCTCTGGTGACCAAGCATTCAAATAGATGAGCCATTGGGGACCATTCTTATTTAAACCACCACATCATGTAATAGGTACAAGGTTCAAGTTCCATGGGACATTTAGTTATTTTCTCAAGATAAAGATGAAGTCATAATGTGGAGGGTAAATAGGATAAACTAGGCCCAGCCAGAACCGCTGAGTGTTCTGATAAGGATAAATACTCTATTTTAGTTCCTGGTGAAGAATTTTGGAGAGAGGCCTATTCTCATGCTTGAATGCTGGTTTCCTGGAACTATCATTACTATGGGAGCGGCTGGTGGTATCTGAGTGGACGTGGACTCCCGTTCTTCTTCTAGAAGAGTTTCCTTGGCCTCACTTGTGGAAATGCTCACTTCCTGAAGGTCATCGCCCTCTAGGCTGGTTCTTGGCGGTTCCCTCCTTCAGTTACAACATTGGGCTTTCTTGTATCTCCGTGCCTCTCTAAAGTAGGCTTGCCAGGGGTCATCCTCCTAGGAAGTCACATGTGTGCCACAGCTCTACCAGGAGCGTCTGGAAGCCATGACCCATACACCCCTCACTGCAGCAGACTGCAGCAGCAGTCCTCGTGACCTGGACAGCAGGCTGTTCAGGACGTGTTGGTGATGGCAGGCGCATTGCCTTGAAGCAGATTCAAGGAGCTAAAATAGAGTAGCAGCTTGCTGGAGAAGTACCTGATTCTTGGGCCATCTCTTTGCATAATAAAGAGTCAAGCACATAGGAGCAGAGTACCATGCTCAGAGGGGTAGAGGGGTGAATTGTTGTCCCTGAGTGTGCAGCCTTGGGCTTAATGCCCACAAGTCCTCATTCCCCACCACCTTCCTCATTTACCAGAGATTCTTCTGGACTCTAGCAGCAGCAATGCAGGACAAAGGTCAAAATCTTCTATGAAAAACAATTCTCACACACAGAAACTCAGGGCTGGGCTTCTGTTTGTTTGAAAATCTTGTCTCAGATGAGACTTCTAGAAGCTTCTTCAAAGACAAGCTTCTCAGGTGGAGGAGACAAAGGGGCAGGAACCAGAGAAATGGCAGCCTAAGCTCAGATAGGGTGTGGAGATGGAGAAGGACAGCAAGAGAGAGCAGCTGCCCGGGGCTGAGCTTGCCTTGTGCAGCCCATGCTTAGAGGCGAGATGGGGGATGGGGCTCAGGAAAGCCACTCTATTTAGAGCAAGGGGGAAGATCTTTGGCTTCACTTGGCCTTGGTTATGTCCTTTGGGACTTGAGTATGGTGGATCACTGTGGGAATTTTAGGGACAGCAGGAGAATTTGGACTTTTGAACCTAATGAACATTTTCCTTTCGGATCACTTTGAATGGAACTCATCATAGGCGACATGACTCCTTTGGATTCTAGAATGTCAGTGCTTACAAGCACCTTCAAAACAACAAGAAGAAAAGACTTGTAGCGAGGGGTCCACGAGAGATGGGGGCAGATGTGACTTCACAACTCACTGTTTCCTCCCAGTCCCTGCTTCCTGCCTCTCTTACCATTTGGTACTTAGCGTTCGGTACTTACCAAATGTCACTGCTGGGCATGGGACTGGGGTCATGTCATAGGGATAAGAACTTTATTTCTTTTACATTTTTATGGGGGTTGGGGCTGGGCTTGGGAGGTTGGTATTTGGTGAAGGAGCTTAGACTCTAGGGGACAGATTAAAGCAATGGCTGAGGGCGGGTGGAGGGGTGCTATTAATCATCCCTGAGATCCTACCAAGAGTTTATAAGGGACAGCTACCCACCTCGTGGGCACAGATGTCTTTTGCTAAGTCACATTTTCAGAACACATAGTTTAGGTCAAACACCAGGCTAAGGACATTAACTTTCTCCTCAGCATGCTTGTGTGAGGTAGGTAAGGTCTGGCGCTTGCTTCTTGTGGTTGAAGAACAGTTTCAAAGAGCTGTCTGTCATTACAAAAATCTTAAGTGATGGAGTCTGGATCCAGCCTGACCGGCTCTGCTACTCTGCCTCTATAAAGGCCGGGGAAAGGGGGCTCAACAAATCCCAGTATCACCCTGGAGTGAGCAGTGAAGACTGAGGACCAGGGAGGAAAGTTTGCTTGCATTTGCTGATCTTCTACTGGTGACTGACCATACAGCAGGTGTCGGGCTGGGATTCTAACTCAGTTCCTCACCCCAGTGATGCTCTGGATCCAATCCTTGTTGGGATAGATGTAAGAATAAACTCCGTAGCGATCTTTCTTCCCACAATCTTCACCCCAGGATACCACGCCCACTAGGTACCATTGGTCTCTCTCTGCATCCTTGGTCACCATAGGGCCTCCAGAGTCCCCAGCACAGGCATCTTTGCCCCCTAGATGAAAAGGAGATACAGATAAAAATAAATACAAAGCCCCTTTCCCAGCATAAACCGGTGCCTGACTTGTAGTTCAGACAATCGACCACTGGAGGGTGCAGCAGACCATTGGATTCAAAATCATGCTCTGTAGGTCAGGCAAGATGATTCCAGAAAGTGCTTGTTCAGTTTTGAACTCCCCCAAATCTTCTCTTCCCCCTCACTCTCCTTCTTCCTCTCCCACCCCTCACTCTCCCTCTTCCTCCCCTCATCTCTGTTCTCCCACTCTCATCCCCGCTGTCTGTGTCCACTCCAGGTTCACAGTGCTGTTTGGCTGTTGGGTTCTTGTCTTACCTTCCTTTTCTCCAGCACAGATCATGTCCTTGGTCACTTTCTTCCTCAGTGGGGTGTAGGCCTCCTGGCAGGTGTCGTAGTTTACGATTGGGATTTCAATCTGGAACACAAAGCTGCCGTTGGTTCTCACGCCTGGCTGAGGAGCCCTTGCTGTTCTGACAGCTCTGAGCCGGCCTCCAGCTACCTTACACTTGGTTTCAGGAACTGCCGCCTTGTGTACAGATAAAGGCATGGCTGAATGGAGATTTGGAGACTCATTTTCTGCTATAGCTCCCGCCACAGACTTGCTGTAGCTACAGACCCTGGTCAAGCAGCTTAGCTTGTTTGAGATTCACTTATCTTGTCTGTAACATGGGGACAATACTTTGCCTAGCATATACCAACTTCAAATATGACAACGTATAGGAAAACCATGTCAGTTTGTCTATGCTTCCTCCATCTCTGCTCTGGAAGCTGGTGCATGTGACTTTAAGAAAGAGAGATCTTTCTTAGACCACTGAGACCCCCATAACTTATCTTAAAGATGAACCTGATGGTTTCTCAAAGGAAATGAACGATCAAGTGCTTTGACAGTGTATAGACAGATGTTAAGTTCTGTGTTCTAGGTACTTTTGAAAAGTAAGAATGGTATCTTTTTTAAAAAAAAACATATGTGGTTTGCCTGCATGTATGTTTGTGTGCCACATGAATACCTGGTACCTGAAGAGGACAGAAGAGGACATTAAATTCTCTGGAACTGGATTTACAGACAGCTGTGAGCCAAATGGGAATTGAACCTGGGTCCTCTGAAAGAGTAACCAGTGTCTTTTACAGCTGTCTCTTCTGTCCATTCCCCAGATGCTCGCTAGGTACTTTGACAGCCCTACCACACTGGCTCTGTAGCTAACTCTCATTTATTACTTTCCCTCACTACAAGAAGTGAACAGAACATGTGCCCCCGACACACGCCCTCTGTTGGTTCTTGTTACAAGGGAACTATAGACCATGAAGGTTCTCCTTGGGTCTCCTGGGAAAGTGGGGACAGGAAGTCATGTCATCAGGACATGCTGTCAGCATGTGCTGGAGTCCTTGACTGACTACTATTCATCATCTGAATATAATCCTTTGGGAAGCCATCTTGAGCATTCAAGATAATGTCAGCTCTCCCTTGTATATCCCAGAGCACCTTGCACCTCTTCATCACCTTCATCGTACCATAACTACTTCCTGTCTATCCCATATGACTGTAAACATAGGAGCCCAGGAGCTAGATAACTCCTTCTATTCCCCCTTCCCATCTCCCCCTCTTTCCCTGGCAAACCTTATACCTAGTTCACAGGAGAGAGCAAGTAACCACTTGGAAGTTCATGGATGATTGCTACACATTCAAAATTTTAAACTGTGATGAAAATAACTTATGCTCAAGGATTTAAATATGGTGAAGAACTTAGAACCCAGGCTCATAATAGAACCCAGGAATGTAAGAGCCAGCCAGTTATTAGAGGAAATTTAGTAAGTTTGATGCTATCTCTAATCCCCTTCCTCTAGAAGGGTAAAATGACTCTTTCAGGGGATAAGGAAGTTGCTTGGGCCCCAGACTTAGAGCCATGGCCTTTAGGTCAAGTTTAGGATTCATTTCTAAAGTCGTAGGGGTGTGGCTTTCAAGTGCGGTGGTCAAGTTCACTTTTGAAAGGACTGTGTTTCTTGGAGCCTGGCCTGTTCTTGCTAATTTGGTATGCAGTCTTCCTGGTGTACAGATGAATCACGAGCTGCTAGGTACCCACACTTGCTGTGTTCTGGGAGAATTTCTGTATTCCGAGGTTTTTACAAGCTGCCAGACACATAGAGTGGTATTTAGAGACTGGAGCCTGTGACCAGTTAAACAAACATATCAAACTTTCTGGGGCTTTGAGTCCCATTAAATTTTTGGAGTTGAGTCTGGCCCCTGTCTTTTATTGTTTCCTTCCTCCGAGCCTCCAAATCCCAGAGCAGGCAGTGGACAGCACGAGGCCCAATGCATGGCCAGGGAACGATTGCTTGTAGGATATAATTTAGACCCCACCTCCATCAGGTTCTCTGGAAACCTCTGTAAGAACTGCTTCCCCCAGCTGCTGACGATGGCCATGGTTCCTGTTGGAGACAGTGTGAGGGGAGAGGCTGAGAGGTGAGTGTGCTGAAGACTGTCCTGCCAACTGCATCACCCTCTGCTGGAGGACAACGGGCTGAATCTGCTACCTCAGAGAAAGGCGGGAGGCAATGAGGAAGAAAGTGGGAAAACTGCGGAGGCGGAGGGCATTTCTCCTGTGATGGGTTACCTGGTTTCTTTGTTCATCTGCCTCACCCTCCCAGCAGCTGGCAAGGCGTGGAGGCTATGTGAGAGCTGTGATTTCACACATCCGGTTCCTCATGTCTACAGTAGTGTTAGGGTGTAGGAAGGGGGTGTTTGGTCATTGGCTATGAGTAAGCAAGGAGCCCAGCATAGTCAGCAACAGGTCAGGCTGCATTTTCTCCCCTTGCCTCCATTTAAGCCTCAAGACTCCACATCCGTGAAATGAAGAGGCAGGACTTGGTAATCCCTAAAACTAGCCATGACATCCTATAAATTTATGAAATCTCAGATGTGGGGACAATGTGGAACTGGGCCAAGGGTAGAGAGAGTCATTGCATACTTATTGAATAAGGGGCCTTGGATACAGAAAACAGCATTACATTAAAATTCTGAGACCCTCAACTGTACTTCCACACCTGGTTCCAAGACATGCCTTTCCCCTCCTTCCCTCCTTCCTTCTTTTTTTCCTTCCTTCTTCTTTTTGCTTTCTCTCTCTTTCTTTTCTTTTCTTTTTGCATTTATTAGTTCTTTTTTTATATAATTTTTACAATGTTTTTTGATCATATTCATCTATCCCCTAACTTCTCCTAGATCTTTCCACCTCCTTCCCTGCCCTCTCAACTTTGTAACTTCTCTTTTATTTCTTTTCCTTTCCTTTTCCTTGCTTCCTTCCTTTCTTCCTTCTTCTTTCTTTCTTTCTTTCCTTCCTTCCTTCCTTCCTTCCTTCCTTCCTTCCTTCCTTCCTTCCTTCCTTTCTTAAACCTTACAAATCCAGTCTGTTTAGCCTATGTAACTCTTGGGCATGTAGCCTTACACTGGAGTGTGGCTGACCTTCCAGAGGCCACACCCTTAAATTAAACTGACTCTCCCTTTCGCAAGAGCTGTCAATTTCCAATATCTCTTCAGTTAGGGTGAGACTTTGTGCCTACCTCCCCTCCCCATGATGGGATTTTTGTCTGCCTCGGGTTTGCAAAGGTCTTATGCATACTATCACAACTGCTGGGTTGCCATGTGCGCAGCTGCCCTGTCATGTCCAGAAGAGAGCCTCCCTGTAGGCATCCATCACTTCTGGCTCAGACATTCTTTCTGCCCGCCTTTTCCACAGTGATCCCTGAACCCTGGGAGGAGGGGTATGACGAAGATGTCTCATTTAGGCCCGAGCATGCTGCAGCCTCTTATTCTCTGCAACTTGACCAGTTGTGGGGTCTTTGGGTTAATCTCTATCTTCTGAAGAAAGAAGTTTTTCTAGCTCCAGTTGAGAGGTGCAGTAATCTATGGCCACTCCAAAAATTTTCTACAGGGCTTCTGGGGAGTGTAAATAAGTTAGTGAGGGCCAGGAGCTGGTACATGTGAAGTACACAGTGCCTGATCAATCAGGGCAGCTTTACTTACACTTTTCCTGCCAGCTCACTTCTCTTAAGCACTTCTCAGATTTTGGCTTTTTTTTTTTTTTTTTTTTTTTATACATCTTTAATCCTCAGGAAATGAGTGAGGATATGACACACTGAATTCCAAGGAAAAGGAGGCCAGCTGGCCTGGGTTGGCCTCCTGCCCTTAGTTGGACATGTTCTGATTATGGTATTTCATTTTATTAACACAGGCAGCCTGATGGGATTTTGTGTCCAGTTTAGAGGTGAAGGACTTAAGCTTCCCGAGGCTGGTGACACCCTCGAGATGACTCACCCGAAAGCCAGCGCTGTGATTGGAACTGTGCTGGTGATCAACTACTGTCTCTTAGCTGCAGCTTGTCCTGCCACCATTTATTGGGTGTGTTGTACTGGGGCTTGAAGCTTGAGCCCAGAGCATACAAGGCAAGCATGCTATTGCAAAGTTCTGTTGCTAGCCTGAGCCACCCCCAGCCATGCCTCTCTCTGTGTGCTCCTTCGACATGCTGGGCGTGACCGCATAAAATAGCAGGTTTTCTTGACTAATTAGGGTTTTCAGAAAAGGGAGACACTTTCTACGCTTCTAGGCTCCCTAACTCCAGCCTCCTGCTTACCCTCCCCCACGCTACCTGCAAAAATTTCTTCCTATGGGCACGTCTCTCCTTTCTCAGGATTTCCCCTTTACTTATTTAGCTCACCAATACTTGGTGCTAAGTCCTCTACCGTAGTCACTGGGCTGGCTTTGTGTTCCTATATGGGAAACACATACACCTGTTGTTTACCTTGTGCCTGATACAACTTGCGTCACCATGGAATCAGTTCCAATTTTGTTTTTGTAGGGAAGCAGTGGGAAACCACACCACACACACACACACACACACACACACATACACACACATACACACTCTGTGAGAGGAGGTGTCTTACCACACCCTCAGCAACTCTGGAGACGATAGATCACCTTGTTGCTACTGCAGCTGCAGTACGGATGGGCTGAGGGGAGAGGCACTGTGCGGGCTAGTTTTTATGCCAAGCCGATATAAGCTAGAGTTCCCAGAGGGGAATCTCAGTTGAGAAATATCCTCTATAAGATTGAGCTACAAGAAAACCTGTAGGGCATTTTCTTAATTAGCGATTGATGGGGAAGGGCCTAGCCCATTGTGCGGTGGTGTCATCCCTGCCTGGGTCCTGAGGTCTGTAAGAAAGCAGACTGAGCAAGCCATGAGGAGCAAGCCAGTAAGCAGCACTCCTTCATAGCCTCTGCATCAACTCCTGCCTCCAGGTTCCTGCCCTGCTAGAGTTCCTGTCCTGACTTCCCTCAGTGAAGACCAGTGATATGGAAGTGCATGCCAAATACACCCTTTCCTTCCCAGGTTGCTTTTGGTCATGGTGTTTCACCACAGCAATAGTAACCGTGACTAAGACAAGTACCTTCTGTGGAAGGCTGCTCAGGCAGACAGACAGGCATCACAAAGTCGTTCAGCCTCGGGCTCTCTGACAGTTCCACCAGACCAAGGTCGTTCTCAAATGTGCTGGGGTCGTAGAGCGGGTGGAGCAGGATGCGTTTTACATGCAGGTGCTGTTCATCTTCGTCTGAGCGGCGTCTCCAGTGCTTTCCTGGGTCATGAAAGGAGTGTGAGGCAGGAGTACAGTGGATGTTTGCTCTCTATCAGCCCCATCCCCATCTAGTACCTCATCTAGTCTTAACTCCTTCTGTCTGCTACCGCCCTTTCAGCCATCCTGTCCTACCTTCCACACCCCTCATATGCTTATGGTTCCATCTCTGACACTATTATCAACCAGAGTGTCTAGTTGACAACAATCACCCTTTATTGTCTGGGTCATACGTTGATTGCTTAATGAAGCCCCTCGATTCCTTCAGTTAGAGGCTTTGCCTATGTGATAACCCAGGCTGAGAAAGACAGCTACTGTATATTCTCTCTCACAGGTGTATCTTAGCTTTGGACTATTACATATGCATGTGTAGACAGAAGAATATATGAGCAAAGACCTGGAAACTAGAATGGTACACACGTGACCAGACAAAAGTCTCTAAGGGGCTTGGGGTGGGGAGACAATAGAGCAAAGTGGAATAAAGGAATATTTGGAGTGAAAAAGCATGATGGGAAAGAGGTCAGGGAGAGGCTGGGCTGTGGTGGCGCACGCCTTTAATCCCAGCACTTGGGAGGCAGAGGCAGGTGGATTTCTGAGTTTGAGGCCAGCCTAGTCTACAGAGTGAGTTCCAAGACAGCCAGGGCTATACAGAGAAACCCTGTCTCGAAAAACAACAACAACAACAATAAAAACAAAAAACAAACGAACAAAAAAAGAGGTCAGGGAGATAAAGGTGAGTAGGGTGAAGGACAAGAATCAACCAAAATGAAATACATGTATATATGTATATGGATATATATATGTACATATAATGTTTATGTACATATATATACATACATAAACATTAGTTTGCAAGCTAATTTTAAAATAGAATAATAAAAAATTAAAAAGTACTAAAAATATTTCTTAGCTATTTATTCCAGATGCTAAAGATCTTTTAAAAATAAAGATTTTTTTATTTTAAGGTGTGTGAGTGTGTGTGTGTATACATGTGTGATATTCCCATGCACATAGGTAGCTGTGGGGGGTCAGAAGAGGGTGCCAGGTGTTCTGAAGCTGGGGTTGCTGGGGTTGTTGGGGTTGTGAGCTGCTGACATGGAAAAAGAGCTCTGGTACCCTGCAAGGGCAGGTGTTCTTATCTGCTGAACCATCTTTCTGGTCCTCTGAGACTAATTTGTGATGCAAGTTAGGTCACAAACGGAGAATTTTTTAATTCAAAAAACAAAGTTTTAATTACTAAAGATCCTGTTGTACACTAAAAAGATTTTTCCCTGTTGGGGATTGGTCCTAATGCTCTGTCTTAATTCAGCAACGAGAATCACATGAGAATCTGTTCAGACACTAAAGGATGCCTGGGCCCCAGTTGGCACTGATTGGGAAACAAAGTTGCCAACGGTCAATGGCTGGGCAGGATGAGAGAGGCAGGACTTTTAGATTGTGAGGGCAAGGAACAGAGGGAGGAGAGGAAGAGAATTGCCATGACTCTGAGGGAGAGGGATCAGATTTAAGAGCTATAATAAAGAAAGCTACTAGCCATATAAGAATTTGGGAAAGAGGCCAAAGGAGCCACTCCCCCATTGGGTCGGGGGTTACAGAGATGAAATGTTGATTTAGCAAGTTGACTCAGGAAAGTTGGAAGGGAGAATGTATGCTAGCCACAGGGAGGATTGGAAATGCCCAGCCACTGAGCTAGTCAAGGCATATCAAAATTAGCTGCCATGCACGTCTCTCATTCACCAATCGAAAGAGCTCTTAGGTGGGTGCACCATGTGAGTGATCAGCTGGGAGCCAAAGCAGTTTAATTCACCACTACATTTCCCTAAAAACCCCCATGACTCAAAAATCCCTGCTTCCCTCTTGCAACAGCCTCTGCTCTCCTTATAAAGTTTACAGGCTGCTGCTGCTGTGTAGCATTAGTTCTTAATTGAAACCTGGCAGAACATTAAACTGAATTGAGCCAGCAAGTGGTCTTTATTTTATAAGGGAGAGTCTTGACAATTGTGACAGTGGGACCCTCTTCAGAGAACCACAGCTGGCTTTAGAAGTCTTAGCCTGGACTTACCCATGATAACTTTGAAGTCAGAAGGACTGAGCAAGTATGAGTTGTGTAGAATTGGCTCTTCTGGATCAAGTGGAAGGTGGAGGCAGTGAGCAGCCGTCAAAACCCAGTCGGAACCTGAAGAATAGAGCACACACATCCTATGGCCTGCATGTCCCATCTTGCCTCCCACTGAGTCAAGCTAAGGTCCTTACTGCTACTCAAAAGCACCATTCAAGAAGACCCTGCAAGCATCCCAATCCACCTACATTGTGTTCATGGCCGCAAGCCAGACACTCACATGATCCTATTTGAAAATGAAAAGTTGAGTCTGGGATTCTAGCTTCCCATTTCAATCTAGGCCAGGACTAGACATTTTAAAGAGGTTTTCTGAGCTTTCTTAAGGCCCATGGCATGGGTGAGTATCAGCTATCTCTAAGTGAGTCCTCAAAAATATGGTGAGGGTGGTTCACAACTGTGGCTGGGAGAAGGTCATGTGCTCCATACCCCCACCTTGCCCACACTCAGAGATATTTTGAGCCGCAGGAGTTCTGACACCACAAGGTTGACAGGTGAGCTCCACCCCCAACCCCTATCCCAATACCTAGTCTAACTGGGACCTCCCCCCTCAACCCCCAGAGCCCAGAGGACACAGGACCTCCCACCTTGCTGGAGACATATCTTCCTTCTGGTCTGCAACTTTGCCCAGGAATGGATTATTTGCTCCAGCACCCACTACCCTGCCCACACCCACAGTCAGCTTGACTCCCAGGAGGTCAGCCACAGCCAGGATCACAGATCAGATGCGCCAGGCCCCGTCCCTAACTCATAGAGAGCCCAACCCAAGGAGGCCC
The DNA here is from genome assembly GCA_019843815.1 of Montemys delectorum. NCBI lineage: Eukaryota > Metazoa > Chordata > Mammalia > Rodentia > Muridae > Montemys > Montemys delectorum. The sequence goes on along the minus strand of JADRCD010189050.1, from coordinate 27,460 downwards.
AACATAACTAGGCTTACAGGAGAGACAAACTCTAGTCAGAGACAGCAAGGCCAGTTAACACCAGACGTAACCAGATGGCTAGAGGCAATCGTAAGAACACAAACACAAAAACCAATGCCACTTGGCATCATCAGAACCTAGCTCTCCCACAACAGCAAGCCCTGGCTACCTTAACATACCTGAAAAGCAAGATTCTGATCTAAAGTCCCATTTCGTGATGATAATAGAGGACCTTAAGGAAGACATAATTAACTCCCTTAAAGAAATACAGGAGAACACAGGTAAACAGGTAGAAGCCCTTAAAGAGGAAACACATAAAGCCCTTAACGAAATAAAGGAAAACACAATCAAACAGGTAGAGGAATTGAACAAAACTGTCCAGGATCTAAAAATGGAAATAGAAACAATAAGGAATCACAAAGGGAGACAACGCTGGTGATGGAAAATCTAGGAAAGAGATCAGAAGTCACAGATGCAAGTATCACCAACAGAATACAAGAGATAGAAGAGAGAATATCAGACATAGAAGATACCATAAAAGATATTGATGCAACAGTCAAAGAAAATACAAAGTGCAAAAAGCTCTTAACCTAAAACACCCAGGAAATTCAGGACACAGGGAAAAGACCAAACCTAAGAATAATAGGTATAGAAGAGAGGGAAGATTCCCAGTTCAAAGGGCCAGTAAACATCTTCAACAAAATCATAGAAAAAAACCTTCCCTAAACTAAGGAAAGAGATGACCATAAATGTACAAGAAGTCTACAGAATGCCAAATAGATTGGACCAGAAAAGAAATTCCTCCTGTCACATAATAACCAAAATACCAATGCTCCAAATGCAACCCACATTTGTAAAAGAAATATACATGAACAAAGAAAGAAAGTGGTAAAGGAAAAAGGTTAAATAACATATAAAAGCAGAGCTATCAGAATTACACCAGACTTCTCAACAGAGACTATGAAAGTCAGAAGATCTTGGGCAGATGTCATACAGACCTTAAGAGAACACAAATGCCAGCCCAGGCTACTATACCCAGCAAACTCTCAACTACTTTAGATGGAGAAACCAAGATATTCTATGACAAAGCCAAATTTAAACAATATTTTTCATTAAACCAGCCCTACAGAGGATAATAGAAGGAAAACTCCAACACAAGGAAGGAAACCATACCCAAGAAAAACCAAGGAATTAATCTTCTCACAATAAACCCAAAAAGAAGAGAACCACACAAACATAATTCTACCTCTAACAACAAAGGTAACAGGAAGTGACAATCATTGGTCTTTAATATCTCTCAACATCAATGGACTCAGTTCTCTAATAAAAAGACATAGGCTAACAGGCTGGATACATAAACAGGACCCAGCATTGTGTTGCATACAGAAAAAACCCACCTGAGTGACAAAGACAGACACTACCTCAGAGTAAAAGACTGGAAAATACTTTCCCAAGCAAATAGTCCCAAAAAACCAAGCTGGAGTAGCCAATTCTAATATCCAATAAAATAGGCTTTCAACCAAAAGTTATCAAAGGAGATGAGGAAGGACACATCATACTTATCAAAGGAAAAATCCACAAAGACGAGCTCTCAACTCTGAACATCTATGCTCCAAATGCAACTCACATTTGTAAAAGAAATGCTACTAAATGTTACTAATGTTACTAAAGCTCAAAACATACATTGAACCTCACACAATAATAGTGGGAAAGTTCAACACTTCACAGTCACCAAAGGACAGATCATGGAAACAGAAACTAAACAGAGACATAATGAAACTAACAGAAGTTATGAACCAAATGGATTTGATACAGAACATTTCAGCCTAAAACAAAAGAATATACCACCTTCTCAGCACCTCATGGTACAGTATCCAAAATCAACCATATAATCAGACACAAGCCTCAACAGGTTCCTAGGACCCAACAGGGATGACATTAGCTGAAAAATTCAACAATGGGGGAGATAGAACCTGAAGAGATCACCTCCAGTAGATAGGCATAACCCCCAGTTGAGGGACATGGCCACCCACCCATCTCAAAATTTTTTAACCCAGAATTGCTCCTGTCTAAAGGAAACACATGGACAAAAAAAATTAAACATAGACTGAAGAAAAAACCATCCAGAGACCATTCCATCTTGGATCTATCCCATCTGCAGACATCAAACCCTGATACTATTGCTGATCCAAGAAGTGCTGTCAGACAGGTACCTAGTATGGCTGTCTTCTACGAGGCTCCACCGGCATATGTCTAAGACAGATACAGATACTCACAGCCAACCTTTGGACTGAGCCCAGGGATCCCAATGGAAGAGTTAGAGGAAGGACTGAAGGAGCTGGAGGGATTGCAAACCCATAGAAAGAACAACAATATCAACTAACCAGATACTCCAGAGCTCTCTGGAACTAAACCAACCAAAGAGTACACATGGATGGGTTCATGGCTTCTGCTGCATATGTAGCAGAGGATTTCCCTATATGGCATCAATTGGAGGGGAGGCTCTTTGTCCTGGGAGGCTTTTTTACCCCTGTCTAGGGCGATGCTAGAGGGGTAAGGTGGGAGTGGGTGGGTGGGGGAGCACTCTCTTAGAGGCAAACAGGAGGGTAAGTTGGGATGGGGGGTTTGCAGAGGGGAGACTGGGAAGGAAGACAACATCTGAAATGTAAATAAATAAAATAATCAATTAATAAAAAAAAATCTGGTAAGGACTGACATCATCCTCAGCTTTGCTTGCTTGGGTGTGGCCCTTATGTCAGTATTAGGGACACCTAGAGGTTACCTAGAAATGAACTACTAGCAAGAGCCCCCAAGTAGTTCCTATGCATAGGACAACTTGACAAGTACTGAGAACTTTGGCTAGCAGCCAGCTTGGTGACTACACATTGGAAGCACCTGGAGAATAAGGAAAGGCATCAGCATTGTGACCTGCATCCAGGTTATGTGTGGCACAGGCATATGAAAGGATCCTCTGGCAATGTGACTGCAGTCACAGCTGAGGACCACTGTCCAGAGCCAGTCCAAGTCATTATAACACAGGCCTTCAGAACAATGGCGTGGCTGGAGTGACAGTAAGTTAGTGTCTTTTGATTAGTGTCCTAGTGTACTTCTTGGCTCTCATCTGGACCTGGATAAGTATGTTCTTGATGTTGACTAAGGGAGAGTCAAGCTTTTAGCCTTCCTTCAGTAGAGCTAATAGCAATAGCTGAGGCCTAGCCACATCCAGTGGGAGCCAAGCAGAAAAAAAAAACCATTGTAGACAGGGCTGGGCTGGGCTGGGCTGGGGAGTGGGTATCCGTGGTCTAGGCTATAGTTCAGAGTTGAAGTTGAGGGTGTTTCTGGAGCAATTCCCAGAACCTACTTGACCCTCTCAGAAGGAGTCGCATGTTCTGGACAAATCTCAGTCCAGAACGTTCTCTTCCCCCAGGCACATCCTGAACCTGCCCATGGCTAGGGATTATTGGAGCAGTTGGTAAGGTGGGCTGAGGTATCCAGGTTAGGAAATCCTGCTTCAGAGCAGGGCTTTCTGGATGAGTCTATGTGTATGCTCTGGCTTGCCCAGAGATTAACTTCACCTTTGAACTCTGCCAGCTCCCCACCCCCACTGACCCTCAGTGTGGACACAGAGACAGTGTTCTGCCTCTTCTTCAGTCTATTAGAACTCTCCTGGTCTCTCTGCTCTCTCCTATCCACCCCCACCTCTATCACAAAGAATAGCAGCAGCAGAGATTACAGATCTGCAGAGCTGTGGGGAGGGCCAAGTGTGAAGGAGCTTTTAGCTGGGTCAATGGTCAAGTGAATTTCAGCTTTCAAACATAAATGTGCAATCAGTTCCAACACTGGATGGACATTATTGACATAAAAAGTCAATGTTTAAAAAGCAACATCAAAGTTTTAAAGCAATGGGTGAAGTCCATTTTTCACTCCTAACAAAGCTGGGAACATGACAAATAGTCTCCCATCCTTCTACGGTCCATGACTCTTCCTCTCCATCTCTCTGCTTCTTCTTCCTTCAATGGAGTTCTGCCCTCCTTTTTTTCTTTCCTGATCTTTCCTCTCCCTTGGATATCTCGGGGCCCACCAGTCTCTCTTTTCCTTGTCATTTGTCACCTTTATTTCTGTCTTATACTGTCTTCAGTTCTCTCCCTCACGTTCTAGGTCCTGTGTCCGCTGCTCCTTTTGTTTCGGTCTGTCACTAGTGTTCTCTGATTATCTGCTTTTCCCTTCTCTTTCTTGGCCCTGTCCTGTGCCCTGATCCCCACTGAACTGGTCAGAGTGTGCCTAGAAACTTGCTTCTTTTTCCAGGATCTGATCTGAATTCTCAAGAACACATTCAAGACCCTTTAAAGCCCACTTCCCCTGATTTTTCAAGGCTGCTACTCGTGGTGGTGGTGGTGGTGGTGGTGGTGGTGGTGGTGGTGATGGTGGTGATTGGGAGTGGGAGTGGGAGCATCGTCTGGTCCTCCCTGATCTGGCAGCTCTGGCACATCCTGGCCCTGTGTCACATGTATGTTCCTTGACTTGTAACCCACTTTCAACAGTCTCTCAGAAGACTGACCAGAACCAGGAAATGCTCCACAGCTCAAGGAATTAGAACAGGAGTATGCCTGCCCTGGTTCCAGCTGCAGCCTCCCTTGTCCACACTGTCTTTGTGGGGCAGCCATTCTCCACAAAGATTTAGCCAGTTTTCAAGGGAAGGTTGGTCCTTAGCTTCCATAGTGTTCCTAGCCCCGAGTTTTTCACCCCTGCACTTTCTCCTTACCTAAAAGGCTCCCCCCACAGAAGGGTTGCCCGTTCAGGTGTGACAGCATGGCAATCCATGGAGTGGTACCCTTCTGGGCTGGGCGTCCATTGAAGATCCTGGAGATCTGCTTCCGGGAGAACTTGGGGAGACCACACACTGTAGCCAAGGGAGGGAGGAACAGGTCACACACTGTACTCCACCTTACGCATTGAGGTTACCAGTTTATCATTCTGTTAGGAGAGTGGAGTGGAAGGTTAAGGGCTGGGGCTGGTGTCACATCCCAGGGTTGGTGCTCTGGTAAGAAAACAAACCTACTGGGTTTGATCATGCTTTTTTTTTATTTTTTCAGTTACATGAACCTGTAGATCCTCCTTTCTTTTTTCTTCCCCTTCCCTATTGATGTTGATTTTCTGTGGCTCAAAAATGTTAGATTCCTAATGAGGAACCTTCATGCTCCATCACTGGGTGCTCTTATCCTCAGACAAAGCCTTCCCCCAGGTCTGTGGAGTTGCACACTGCCACAATGAAGATCTTTCTGCTTAATCCCCTCATCCCCCACCTTCCTTGCTGTGGATTCATAGACAAACCTATGGCTAAAAGCCCTTACAAACCATCCAGTGTGTTCCTTCTATCACACACCCTAAGAAGTCAAAGTTTAAAGAAAGTCTCTGGCTTGCTAAAAGTCACTCTACGGGGAAATAGCAAGAATATAATTCTGGATCACCTGACCCCAACCCTGGGCTTGCTTCCCTCCAGCCAGCATCATTAACTCTGAACAATATGGCTTCCGGGACCCTTAGAACTCTCTGGATCCAGGCAGCCACGTGCCACTTCCAAAACAGACTTCACTGTCAAATATGCTGCATCCTCAACCACATCCTTAGCATCTCTCAGTGCTGCTAAGTTAAGTGCAAGTAGTTCAGGTACCGGCCCCAGCCAACATCTGGTTCCATCCAGCAGACACTCAGGGCCCTGAGGATGAATGACCTTCTATATTTTTATCTCTTCTTTTACAAAACAGGGTCAAAGCTTTTCATATGCATGCATGTGTGCAAGAGTATATGTGTGCCTGCGTGCGTGCGCGTGCGCGAGTGCACACACACTCACACACTCATGCATGCACGTATGCATTCAAGCATGCATGCATGTGCACACACAGTATCAACTTCTCTTTCATCTCACAGTGTCTCTTTTCCCTTGCAATGAACCTCTCCAAAGAAGACAGAACACAAACCCTTCATATTCTTTCCAATCTTTGGACCTGGATTTAGATGAAAGTGTTACTTACTGGGCATACTTAAAAATAAGGTAGCCATTGGAATATTCTATAGACATACACTCCGGTAGCTTTGGGTCCTAAATGGAACCTCACCACTCATATTTCCATACATGGGAGAACACTGGTTTTGAAATTGTCCGATGTGCTCTCTCTGTTCTGACAACCTCTTCTTGTCCATGGCTCCCTAACCACTGAAGCTGGTCATCCTTTTAAGTGAAGGATAGATAGACTTCAACTTCAAAGAACAAAGCAGAAATGGGGGGAGGGGAGAACAGACTTTTGTTTGAAGTTAGAAACTGTGGTAAGAATAAAAGATGCGTGTGTTTGAAGGAAGCAGAGCCTGGGAACTGAACAAGATATTTCCTGGATACCACAGGGAGAAGATGATGATGCTACTGCAGCCTCCTGCCCCTCAGCGGACAGTTGAAAGCCTTTCAGGCTGGAGGGAAGGAGGGGGCGTTGTCTAAGAGGGAGAGAGAGGATGGAGGGAGACTGGGGTGATTGGCAGTTCAAACACAGGCAGCTTGCACCCTGACAGTCCCTCAGAAAGGATAATGGCAGCTTGGATCCTACCAATGATGAATGTTCACCCTGGAGGCCTTTGCCAAGACCCTTGGGCCACACCACATGGGCAACTACTTCACAGATCTCCAGTGTCTCTCTCTCTCCTTGGCTACTGAAGCACTTAACCCCTTTGCCTTTAATCCTCTGCCTTGGTGTTCTCTTTGAAACCCTTGGCTTCCTTTTGTATCTTGCAATCTTCCACCAGACAATACCATTTATCTCCAGGCCTTATTCCACCGACTGCTGGTGAGTATCAATTCTTGACTTCAAAGTGCCCTCTCTTCTGAAGTACATGTTTCCTTACTAGTGATGTACATTTTCAGCTGGGTTGCTAGAGAGCCCTTCTAACCCTAGTGAAGTCGAGCCCTCGCCCTCATCGTCCACAAACCTTCCTCCCTCCCCTGGTTATGTCACAACTGGCCACATCCTTGTCACCTCCCTCGTCTTTCACATCTGTATCTTATCAGTCATTAAGCTGACGGAAAACTACTAGATGTAGGATAATATATCTCCCCGTTCCACATTCCAGCATGCACTCCAAATAATCCACAGGCCACAGTACAAAGTCAACACAGCTAATGGAAAGTACAAATCAGAAATGTAGTCAAATTCAAGACACGACAGTCTTTGAAACCAGCAGTGTGTAAAGCTTTCAAAGGCTAATTTAGAATTGTTTTAGTTCTCAACAGCATATAAAGCATGACACATACCCAAAAGTATGATACAAACCCCAAACGAAGGCAAACCATATGTATGTCCCATGAAAAAGCAAGGCTCTCATAGTGCATGATGCTGGTCCTGCATTCCCATTTGTGCAAGCATCTGAGGAGTTGCCTACAGCTCACACTTTGCTGCTGCATCACTTACCTGGGCCTAAGCTGCCTTGTCTGCATTACCATGCATGGTGGGGATTTGCCACGTCTCACTAAGACACTCAGTAGCCCAGTCTTGTCCTGCCACTTTCCCTGACACGCTAGCTGTACTCAAATCTGCTGAACTCAGAGTTTTCAGGCAGGAAGATCCAGCAGGTAGAGGGTTTGACAACTAGTACCACAACATGAATCTAACAGGATGCACTCAGAGAATCTATGGCTAGAAGACAGTGCAGAGCAGGGCTTTTAGAACTATCTGTCAGTGTCTTCTGCGTCTTCAGCTAATGCCTATCCCTGCCTACTTTTCCTCTCTTGTCCACTGTGCTCCTTCTCCATCCTCCACTGTGGTCTCTGTCACCTCTGCTAAGCCATTCTGAGTCCCTATAGTTACACAGAGTTGCACCTTCTCTTAATTACATCCTCACAATACTTAGATCTCATTCCTTTGGTGACAGTTAGCTCACTTGACTTCTGTTAACATCGGTATGCACATAGCCTTGTTTGGTCTGCTAGTGCGAGCTCTTTGGAGCCATGGGTGTAAATTGTAGGCATTTAAGTGATGGGAGTTACAGCCTTACTTCTGAGAAAGAAATATGTCAATAGCCAATAAGCACTACCTTTTCTTCCTTACCCCATTGTAGATGGTGCCCAGATGCCAGCAGCTGTGCCTACAATGGGGGTGGGGACTTAATGAAAGCACATGTCATTTTAAAAGATCAAAATGAATGAACACACTTTGCAACAAACTCTCAAGCCAGGGTTGTTGGTTATCCACAGATTTATTACCACTGTAGACCCCTGACAAGAGAAATGGCATGCAGAGGCCCTTATAGAGTAGCAGAGCCTGTGATATTAAATATACAAAACATAGTGCCATTCGTAGATACTGGAGTGTGTTTTGATGACCCTTCCCAGGTCCCTCCACATTCCCTCTCCGGGCCTTTCCAGCTGCTTTTGTCTGACGGAGATTCCTGGGATAGTGAGCACTCAGCCTGCGAGAGCCACAGATGCTGCCAGCAATCAGGGAAGTGCCCATTGAGAGTGCGGGTCAGACACTATGGGGCCTTCTGATTTCACCTTCCAGATGAGGAGACTGAGGCTCAGAAGAGAAAATGATGGCAAAGGTCGTATGGGAAGCTGAAGATGGAGCTAGGAACAGAACCTAGGACTCAGGACTCTCTGTCTCTTCCCAATGAGTGAGATTCTGTCCTTTGACTTTGACTCCCAGAACACTAAGGGGGTAGAGGGGCTGGAAATAGGCCACTTGGTAGATTCTCCACTCATCTCAGGTTCTGGGTTGAGTATATTTTCAAATATTGGCGTGACCAGTCCAATCTAGTGCCCATATTTTCTTCTGTTTTCCTGCTGAGAAGCAATGGGACACAGTGGGGCCTAGTGGGGCACAGTAGAGCATAGTGGGGCAGTCTTCTCTTTCTTCAAGTAGTCACCAGTCTCCATACATGTGGCTGGGGGCAGGTCCTTTGTAAATGACACTTTCCAGGGCTGGAAGATTGCTCTGTGTTTGTGCGGAGTGGCAGGTGTTGACACCTCATGGTGTCCACTGGTACTTGAGTGGCACGTGGGCCCAATGTGTTCTGAGTGGACAGCAGTGTTGCAGGGCTTGAGAGAGCTGCTGCTGCTGCTGGCCTCGCTTAGTCAGCAGAGATCTCGATCTCGTAGTATCTTCTCGGTTGTCTGGAGGTGGGGGGGGGGGGGGGTGGGGGGGGGGAAGGGAGACACAAGGCCCAAGCCTTGCACTGCAGGAAGCTTTTAAGAGAAGTCTCAGGACCGAAAGTGCTCCCAGACACTGTTCTATGAGAGACAGCTCAGGCTCTGCTCCTGGTCCCCCCAAACCTGAACTGTTATTTCCTAGGTGAAGAACCAGGCTTAGTGCAAGCCTAGAAACCAGAGCTGGGCAAGTACATGGATACAGACTTTAGCTGAAGGAATCCTTTCCTAATGATCAGGACCGAGCTTTCTTATATCAACCCTGGCAGCCACCGTGGCCTTGAAAGGTGATTAGGAGTGATTGACACTTAGAGAGGATCCAAGCTTTCTGGAAATCCCGCCCGCCCCTACTGGAGAGGAGAGGCTGAGAGAGAGAGGAAGAGGCCTGCTTGGTTGAAGCATTGGATGAATTCTCTTGCCTAGAGATTTCCCCTGGATTTTTGCTAACCCCAGTCTTGGGGGTTGAGGCCATCTCCGGAGCATGAGTGTGCTGCGGTTTATTTGGTCTGGTAGGTATCATGGAATCTGCTGTTGGCAGTGTGTGGTGTATCCTCACTTGAACTGGGGCAGGGTAGCAGGCCCCGAGGAAGTACTTGCCTTCACCGTTCTACCTGGAGCTCCCTGACACCCCTCGGGGAGTTCATCTCCTCCCACAGCCAGTCCACGTAGTTGGAGACCTTCGTGTAGACTCCATACACTTGCTTGCTGCCACATTCTTCAGGTCCTCCCCAGGACACCAGGCCTTGGGCTACCCAGTGCTGGCTCATCTCATCAAAGATGGCAAAAGCCCCTCCACTGTCCCCAAGGCACGTATCTTTGCCGCCCTCATAGTAGCCAGCACAGAACATGTTCTCTGTGACACTGTAGTTACCCGAACGAGACTCATAGCTGGCTTTGCACTCAGCGTGTGACACCACAGGCAATTTGACATACTGTAGGACATCTGACAAGGTTCGTGTGCCACTGATGATGATCTCATCCACTGTCACATTAGGATTGGAGATGCCCCAGCCAGCCACCAGTCCCAACATGTGAGGGGCTGGACCTTCAGGCTCCGGTCTCGGTAGACAGATGGGCATGACGTGGGCTCCTAAGGGCACAGGCTCCTGTAGCTGTACCAGAGCTATGTCATGGTTGTAGTTTTGGATGTTGAAGTCTGGATGGAGTACCACTCGGGCAGCAGAGCTATTGACGGCTCCTGATTTGTCCCGAACATCATGAAGGCCCAGGTAGACGGTGACATGTTCCTTCGAAACAGGTATGACTGTGTTGTCTCTGCGCTGGGAACGCAGTACGTGGGCTGCTGTGAGTATCCAGGATTCAGAGAGCAGGGCCCCACTCCCAAACCACTTGTCATTTGGTACCCTTGACGTGTCTTCCACCACTATGAGGGCCTGCCATGGGAAGAGGCCAAGCTCAGCATTCCGACCGCCGATGATTCTCTTCACCAGGTTTGGCAGGGCGCGGGAGGGCTGCCCACACACTGTAAGAAGGAAGAAGTGGAAACAAGAGACAGGGACAGAGTCAACTATGTGAGAAGAACTAAAAGAAATTCACACCACTCCCACTGTGGATTATGCCACCATGGGACCCTCACTTGCCCGAGTCCTGCTGGTTTAGGAGAGCTCAGCTGGGATTCAGTTGCATCTAAATCTCTGTCTATGTCTAGGTTGGAACTTCATAACCAGAACCATTCTAGTAACAGATCATTTTGTTTTGGCCTTGTTCAATCTGAGCCACTTGTGGCTAAGTCAGTTTTGGACTGGACCATATTTAGCCAGGCCATCATTAGCAGAGGACATCTTATACCCTTTCTTCTCTAGAAAGGTATCTTATCTCTCAGAAGCCATCTGCCCTCCAGGGACTCAGAGAAGCACCTAAAATTTTCTCTAGATGTCCACAGAGAAATCGAGAGAGCCTAAAAGGCCATCCATCAGACTACAGTAGCCAGATATCAAGCTTCCAACCCTCATTATGAGCTAGGGGAACTTAGACAAGTTGTGTGCCTTTCAGAAACTCAGTTTCCTCATCTGTAGAATGGATGTGCTACTAGTGCTTATTTTATGATTTAATCAGCATGTGGCACAGTTACTGAGTTCATTGAGAATTTTGCAGATTTTATGCCAGACTGGACCACTTGGCTTCTTGACTTAACTTTTCCACATTCTAGGTGAACAGAGCCAGAGCACCTATTTCTGGATTTCAACCTCTGAAAGATGATCTACAAATTTTAAATTTTTCTCTTTGTTAGTCCACAGCTTATATACGATTGCCGTTACCTAGAGGTCGAGGTTAGCTCAAGGTGACAAGGCTGTCAAGTCAGGTGGCAGAGCCTAAACTACGCCATGAGATTGATGTTGCATCTGTACCCCGCACTGCCTTGTCATGTGGTAAGATTATGCTGATAGGCTTACATCATTTCTCTGGCCTAAAGGACTTGCTGGAGCTTGTGAATTATGGCTCAGCGTTTACAGGGCACAGAAAAGGTGGCATAATCCACAGGCAATGATGCATGAGCCTTGTTCAGGATCACCCATCATTGCGCCCAGGGATCCTTTAAGTACCTTTAAGAGAGAAAACTTCACTCATCTGAGCCACACCCTGAGCACACACATGTCACCAGGCTCCCACAGCCAAACTCCTTTGGCTGATGAGCAGGTCTTCAGTAGCAACCCCTTACTGGTTACGAACAGACCCATATGGGCCTTCCCTGAGAAGGGTGTTTGGAGTCAGTGCGAGTTCGCACCTCTTTGGCTCTGAGCACTTAGGACAATTCTTTAGAGGCCAAGAGGCTCTTTGTGAGTTTGGGAGGGTCACAACAGGCTAATGCTTTTCGGATGCTCTCTTCTTCCCAGTGCCAAATGCTTCTTCCATGATCCTGGGCTGTCCTGTCTGTCATTTACTCCAAGCCCCATGTAAGCAGACCTTCTAATTTTTTAGCCTGGTCTTTGATGTTGAGTGCCAGGCTCTCATCATCAAAAGAGCAGACAAGGAGGTGACATTTCAAGGCAGGCCTGTGACATGCTCTACATAAAACCTCATCAAGCAGACGAAGGATATAATCTGATGAGGGACAACTAGACGACTCAGGCCACGTCACAACAAAGCACACGGCCAGCAGTGAATGAGAGCTCTTTCCAACCAAAGTATCAGTACATCCTTAGGTCACAGAAGGTCAAAGCCTAGAGACAACTAATTTATGGATGGATAAACAGTTTCAGAGAAGGCAATTCACTTACTCAGAGTCATTATATTAAGAAAAGAAAAGCATCTCACTTCTCTGACCTGCCTTCATTTGCCATTATCGTGCTTTACTTCTTATTTATCTTTGACTTTTCAAGGGGATCAAAATGACACACCTGGTCTTTGGGGAAGTTCACCGAGACAGGACCGTCTCTTCCTCCTCTAACCCAGCCTCCCTCCCCTCCTCTCTTGATTTTGCTTCAGCTTCCTAAGCGGGTGGGACTCCAGGTGTACATCACTGAGCTCAGTGAGACACAGCAGTTGCTGAGGATGACCTCAGATTCCATGCATGGAATCTCCCATGTTGCTCATTGCTACTCTTCTGCCTGTATTTTCTTGGACAAAGAATGTTTTTTAGAATGTTCAAAGCTTTGGCTATGCTGAAGCCAGATTAAGATAGAAAAGAAAAATGGTGAGTACGGAAAGACGTAGGTCCTTTAAAATGCAAAGGTTATGTTCCAGGATTCTGCATACCTTTAGGGGAAATAAAACATGACCTATCATGGAAAGGGCAGCACCATGCATTAGACAACATTGTTCTGAGTTATCTTGTAGTTCAGCCATGCGAAAAAAAGAAAAATCACCACAGCACTTTGATGCTTGCTTTCATGTCATTAAAATAAAATGGTGAGTCCTGGCAGCTTATGACCCTCCACCCGCAAAGGGCAGACATTGTGGTGCTGGATGAAATGGTTTGTGCATTCTGACTTGCTACTTGGCCTTTCAGAAGGAATGAATTTGGAAAGTTCTAGTGTGGTTCAATGATACATTACGGTTCTGTCCAACTCTGTGTGTTAAAAGAATTTCATGACTCAGTGTAGCCAAGCAGCTCTTCATACAGTGAGGCCGATGACCACGAGGAAGCATAAAATGTGAGCCATTTCTTGGTCTTGCTCACTCACTTCTGAGGTATGGAACCCCAGCTGCAGATTACACGTCACTTAGCTAACACGCCACCTACAGCAGCACCGGGCCTGGGACCCAGGCTCTCAACTCCCCTCCTGGCATGTGGTCTCCATCCACACACTGCATGGCGTCTCAGGATGGGGACTGAGCTTAGGTTACTTGTGCACATAATCTTTTAGGTATATGGACATCTGCGCCTCCAACTTGCCACAGACCCACTCTTCTGCTCTTTTTTTTTTTTAAGTCCTTCCTACTTTTGAGTCCTTGAATGTGCTTGTGGCCAAGGTGAATTGAAGTGAGTGAAATTGTTAGCTGTGAGTGGTGCGGCGTCTTCCTTGTCCCACCTTGCCAGCCCCTTTCTGGTGTTCCTGGCTCCATTCCTACGAAAACATATACCTCGACTTCCCCTTTCTGGGAGGCCCAGTGCACTGGTGATGGAACTGAGTCAAACACTGTTCTCTTCTTCATGTCATGAGGATCAATCTCAGGAACCCCCTCAGCCTAGCAACTGAATGCGTAACCTAATATTTAGACACCTACTAAGTGAATATCAAGGGCTGCAAACACATGTCATTCATGCAATCTCTCTCAGCTTGCCCAACACTTTCATTTCGCAAAATATAAAGGCCATGGACGAAGCAAAGCTGCCACTCCAAGGAAAGGTGCTGTAGATGGACTCAGAAAGGACAATAACATCTCAATGTCCCTTCGCTGCTGCCACAAGTGCTGTGTCATTTGACTGCTTCTACTCTTGATTTGTAGACATTTGAAATGTATACATTACAGCACCGTACCTGTTGAAGTTAATGCCTGTGGGTTGTGTTTAGCCCTTTGGGGAGTTATCTCGGGCTGTGATTCTCTAATTGTGCATGGATGCATTGTGAGTGTGAAGCAAAGCATCTACACGTTCAGTGTCAAAGCAAATTCCCCGACATCTATATGCATTCAAACACCTCCTGCTACCACAGATCTTCTTTTCACTTTAAAGTGGAGACAGTGGATGAAGCACGGAGGAGGCAGAATCAGAACCATTTGTACATATAACGCGTTTTGGCTTCAATAGCGCATTGTAATTATCAGTCTTACATTGACCTCTTCTTTGGGGCTTGGTGTGTGCCTAAGGACAGAGTGTCCATTTTCTTGACTTCTCTGGCACAATGTCGGATGTGTACACAAAGTGTTTTGGATGAAAAACCACATGGAAAGGATTCGAGTTGAACAGCAAAGAGATGGGGGCGGAAGGGCTTCTGGGATTCTAAACTAGGCCGAGTGAAGACACTGGTTACTTTGAGGAGAGACCAGGCTAGACCTTTTTGACCTTTCACCTTCTGATGACATCATTCCCAAAGCAAAGGCATTTCCTTCTCAGCTTCACATTAACAGCCGTTGGGTGGGAGACTATGAGACAAAGGACTCGGTGGGTGAGGTACCTGGCAGGCAAGTGGGCAGGCTTCTCTTGAGCACTTCGTTTGTCCAGGTCCCATGAGCAGAACACGTATACACACCTGAATGAGAAGGTGGGACAGGGGAAAGAACGTGACTATACTCTAGTGTGACTGCTGTAGCTTTTTCAGGTTCTCTCTGCCATCATGTTCTCTGAGCTGATCATCTCTGCGACCTGACAAATCCTTCTCTTCAGCTATGAATTACTGTCCCCAGAAATAAACACCGCCATCTTTGACATGGCTCCTTAGGACCTCTAAGTCTGACTTTGCTTGCCTGAAGGTAGTCTGCCCGTTCCTCCATCCCTGTGCCCTGGCAGGTTCCTTCTTCTTATAGGTCATAGAGCCTTTGTTCCTAACGCTCTGTGCAACACAAATGCCTTTGTCTCCTTTCTTGAAATTCCTTAATAAGATACATTTGTGTTCACTGTTCAATGTGGGCCTGAGGATTGCTCTGTGAGCTGCAGAATGCTCTCTTGTTTAGAGATGAGATTTGGAGATACAGAGAAACTACGGGAGTGTTCCTAGTGCACATATGCAGTGGTAGGTTTTCTGCTGGGTTGCTTTTCTGGTGGAGACCATGAGTGTTTTTGAGAGAATTGACAGTTTGGAGCCACAAAGACCTCACTTGAAGGAGAGGTGGGTATGTTTCTAATGAACCTTCTTCTTATTTCCTCCCATACCTTCACTGTGACCAACAGACTGGCTGTTCCAACTGCTTTAACCTGGGCCTACATGCGACCACTTGAACCCAGGGGAAGCCGAGAATCTCATCCAGAAATTGTGGAGAGGCCTGCACAGCAATAGCTGTGGCTGTGTTTGGGTCTTAGTCTGGGGCATACATGTTGGACTTCCTGCTGAGACATGTCATCTGCTCCTCATTCTCTCAGTCCATCTGACCTCTGTGTGAGACATGAGAATATGCCTCTGAAGGAAGCCCTACAGCTCTACTTGGTGGATTTAGTCTGGTCAACCAGAGGAGGAAACTGAAAACAGTGGGGTCGGCCATAGCGGCCATTTTCTAGAAACTCTAGCTCTACCTCAGACATATGAAGGGATTTATTTCGAGAGGATTCTGATTTCCCTAAGAGTCTCAATTCTTCTCTTAGTTCTATGAAGTATATATCTTTCATGCTCTAACAACAGGCTCTGTATTTACTAGATTTTCTTTTTTTCAGAATTTCAAGTTAAAGGGAGAAGTACTTTTGCTTTGGTCTTGGGATTATTTAGTGTGTGGAAATGGATCTATTAACTTGAGTGTCTCGGAAGTAAGAATCAAATGATATGCCTTATGGGAGAACACTTTGTATCATTTGCACGGGTATATACTGCCACTTCTCTTAGAGGTGCTTCAGGCCCCAGCTCTGAGGCCTAGGAGTATGAGTTACCATTAGTATGAAAAGCTTACCTGTGGTATTGTGAAGCATCTTGTAATAGGGCTGCTGGCAGGAGTACCTTATCTCAGATTTGTATGTGGTGAGGTTGTTTCTTGTGGAGAAGGTCACTAGCCCATGCTTCAGCCCTGCTGGAACTCCACAGTCTACAACTGAGAGAGAAGTGAGACCCCTTAGCTATTGTTTATTCCTCTTCTTGGGGTCACTGATGGATCTGTCTTCTCTAGATGCAGGGTTTATACACTATGCACAACTCCAGGGAGAAGTCATATTGTCTATTTAACTGGTGCCTCTGCGACTGCACAGTGTGCCACTAACAAAGCTGGCTTTTCCATTTTTGGCATCTCTCCACTGTATTCCTACTATATGATCAACTTATCTGCCCTAGTGTTGATTTCAGAGCAGGGATGAGCCCGCCAAAGTTTCTGGAGACCAAAGTTTCTCCCCCACTAGAGCTTCTTTCTTTGACTTTGGGTTCATTGTGCAATCTCCTCTGGTTTTGTTGCCCAGGCATGAAGCCCATAGTTCAATGAGAAAATTCTGGCTGACCTGAACCAAATAACTTTCCATGTTTTCCAGTCTCAACCACAGGCTGAATAAGAACATTTAATGTGCTCACATTGGGGCTTAGTACTAAAATACCCAAACAAACAGCCCCACCCCACCCTGCTGCCTTCCTGGAGACGGCCCATCTGCCCACAGAACGCAGGGAGAGTCGGGGGGGACAGATTTCTAGTCTTCTAGTCTAGGCTCTTTTTCTCCTTTGATAGTAGCTGGATACCGGAACTGGGTGTAATCTTGGTAGAGGACATGACCAAGAAGGACACCTTCTTCTAGGACAACTTTAGGAAGCTTGCTTGTCTAGCCACATCTTTGATGAGTTGCTAGCATGGATGGAGTCCAGCCTGGGTTCAGTCCGTGTACCTTTCATGGCTGCTGCATCAGAGGCTGAAGGCCCAATCTATTGGTTTCTATTTCTGTTAGGGAATGATGCTTGCTTTTAAGGAAACCCTAATCTTACCTATACAATCGTCGAGGCTAGAATTGGAGAGACATGAAATTCCACTGTGGGGAAAGATACCGGAGCAGAGTGTGCAGGTTTGCTCTTTCTATTACAAACAAGCCCAGAGAGGAGACTCCATTGATCTAGAGTTATCTAGTGAATTATTGTTAGTATGAGAACTAGACCTGACCTTGGTTTTGATGTTCTTTCAGTAAACAGTATTAGGGTTGTTTTGTTTTTGTTTTTGTTTTTGTTTTTTTAAAAATGTGTTTTCAAATTAAATAGTAAACACTCCATGGCTAACGAGGACATTAGTCGTCAATATTTCCAGAGTTCTGGTAGAACCCACCTCCACCGGAATAGTACTGACTCCTCTTGCTATATGCAGAGGCAGTTAACCTCTCAAAGCCAATCATTCGGATCTTTAACCTAGGACTTCACTCACCTTGCAGATTGACTAGAGTTATCTACCTTACAATTTGTCTGATTTCAGAACCTTCCATATTAGAAGAAGGAGAGTGAAGAAAGGAAGATCATGTGAGTATTTCTTACACAAAGGGGCCCTGGCCTTCAAGCTCTTGTAGTTAAATCATTAATTTACATTGCTAAGCCAGAATATAGATGCTCTTGTAGTTTGTGAAGTAAACTAAACTAACCCTAACACTTAAACCTAACCCTAGCTCTAACCCTAACCCTAACCCTAGCCTTAACATGATGGTTAAGACTGGAATAATGCGAGATAGTAGTTGTTATTTAAAACTGTAAGTAGACTTAAATGTACTCTCCTGATGAGACTGGAAGCAAATGTTTGTTCTACCTTCAGAAAATCCTCTAGACAGGATATTGGTACTACTGTTGCCCCTCTGAGTTTTCTGGAAGCTCCTTTGGCCTCAACAATTCTCATGACCCAACTATACTGTCCCTAATGGAGGAACTGAGTGTTTGGCCCTGGCCTTGAATGGTTGATGCTAGTAGGAGATATTTTCTAAATAGAGGGCATGCTTTTCTGTCATACCAGATAAGTCGTTCTGCCCACTGATATGGCTGCCAGTGAGAGGGGGTGACAAACAGAAAACAAAGGGTCTTATCAGCTTGATTGTAGTCAGTGTGGAAGGAGCATCCTCCTTCCCACATGCAGAATGACAGGGAGAAAGTCATCTCTCTGAGAGGAGATAACTTTCCCAAAAGCAGTCTTGGATGACCCAATCAGGGTGTCAGAAACTGTCCCTAGTTGACTTAGTAAGGATGTAGAGCTTGTTCTGTTTGTCTTAACACCTCCTACACCCTGGAGTCAGGATATAGCAGGGGCCTTTCGACAGCCTGCTCTGCTCACCAACCACTCTTTGCTATGAGCTGTACTGTCCCATACCTTGTGTCTCTGGCCAGTTCTTACCAGCATTTATGTTTCTTCCTAGCACTTGGGAGGCAGAGGTAGGTGGATTTCTGAATTCGAGGCCAGCCTGGTCTACAGAGAGAGAGAGAGTTCCAGGACTGCCAGGGCTACACAGAGAAACCCTGTCTCGAAAAACAAAAACCAGTACATCTTTCTTGGCCTGAGCTCTAAACACACTGTTCTGCAAATCAAGGGCTTCTTACAGAGCCCTGACCTGGTATTCAGGACCAAGGATGAGGCCCTATGACCATCCTGGCCTCATTCTCTTTCACTCAGGTTATCTGTACTTCAGTGTCATCAGACTCTCCAGCATATCACTTTCCTCTTACAGGCATTGCCTGGACCGCCTGGACCACCTCTGATATCTGGCACATTTGTAACACTGCTAACTGGGCAGGTCATGTTCTCATGTTCTTGAAATCTTTACTCACATCTCTTAGGGGATGCGCACCTTATGCTGTTTGTTTTTACAATTGTTTGGACACATATCAAATCTTGTCCTTAAGCTGTGACTCTCTCTGTCACCTTGAGCATAATGATTCTGAATACTCTGGGGACTGGCAAACAAATGTTTGCCCAGATGACATTTGTCTTCAGTGTCCCTCTCATCTCCTCTCTCAAGGGTATCTTTACCCCAAGACAGCACCTCGGTCTCCAGACCACTCCCCACCCACACTCCTGGGATTCTGCCCTCACCAAGTGACTACCTGATCATCACATTGGGAGGTCACTGACTAAGAGGTGGGCCTCCCTCTCGTGTGTGAGCTCAGACAGACATGGCCCTTTTAGATACCAGCATGCACACTGCTGTTTTCCAGCCCTTTCTTCACCATTGCTAATGACCTAGTTAGAGCCATGATCCCAACCTGAGGACCGCTGCTTCCAGATGTGATGTTCATTTTTCGATAGCTATGACCCCAAGCTAAGGACTACTGCTTCCGGATGTGATGTTGATTTCTTTAAGGTTTTTAATCGTGGGTTTAAAAAAAAAAAACAAACCCCATCAGTAAAGAACCTCAGATAGTAGAACTTCATCTCCAAGAGTGTGGATGGGACATACATTTTCTCAATAAGAAAACATCCCGATCCGCCAGCATCCACACTCTGTGTTATTATTCAGTTCATAAACCCATGGTTATTAAGACAGTAGTAGAAGCCAGAGATTTGAAAGTCATTAAGTAGTTGGCACCCTGACCCATTTAAAGTTACAGTATGGAATGGATCAGTCGCCACGGCCCAAGTTGTTTTAGGTCACATGATTGTATATTAAATTTGTGGTTTTCAACCCAAGGACATATTTTACTTTGAGAAGAATACAGTTCACTTAGAGATTAAAATAATCACCCATTGTCTTTTCATTGCTCTTTGGAGTAAGTTTGAATTGTGAGTAAATCGTGAGGAGGGAGAAAATGTTCTCAGGCAGGCAGCTCTTTCTGCTGAGGAGGCTTGATGCCTAGCTCAGCATCCACTCTAACCCACACTGAAGTGGGCAATGGAGTGTCGTGTCGGTGGGTGGGGTGGGGTGGGGCAGCTCTGTAAGGGATTGGGTTCTCTGTAAGTAATCCATTCTCAGATGTCTGCACTGGGTGGGGTTCCCGCCAATGCCAATGCCAATCATTCACTCTGCCACTTGCTCTGACTCCAGCTCGTTCTCCAAATCGATCTCGCTTTCTGTCACCATGGTGAAGGCAAAGGAGGATCAGGAGACAAAAGGAAGAGAGCAGAGAAAGGGAGAGGGAGGGAGAGAAAGAGAGAGAAAAGGAAGAGAGAAAAATTATCAAGTAAAGCAGAAATAGTTCATGCAAGAAACACAGAAACCATTCCACCAGAACTGATTAAGAATGAAGTTTAGGCACAGCCAGTGTGAAGGACAGTTTGGGATGGCTGGATTTTTATCATTCTGAGAATTTACATAGTCTCACATCCTGGCTCCTGAGGAAGATAAAATTCTGCCCCTGGCTGGGAGCTATGCATTCATCCAGCCCAAATGCTTATTTGACAGATGGCATTCAGAGTATAGCAGGACTTGTCACCACTTTGTGGTGATGGGGCCAAGATTCCCATAATTTCCACTTCCTGTTCGTCTTTATATTTTTTTTATCATCTTTCTTTCTCTTTTTTTCTCTCTTCCTCCCTCCCTCTCTCCCTCTCTTTCTCTCTGTGTCTCTCTGTGTGCCTTTCTTTCTTTCTTTCTTTCTTTCTTTCTTTCTTTCTTTCTTTCTTTCT
>JADRCD010189047.1:0-10421 GCA_019843815.1 Montemys delectorum | reverse complement strand
AGAGAGAGAGACAGAGACAGAAAGAGACAGAGAGAGACAGAGAGAGAATGAGACATGGAGGTCATCTCTGCCAGTGTTCTTGTTCTTTCTTGAAGGTAGATAAGGGGAAAGAGAAACTGTGGGGCAAGAAGTTAGGGTTGCATTTATTATAATCACATTTACTTATTTTTATTCTAAGTTATTTTTCAGTAGTAGCTGCCCCTCTGTCTGAGTTCTTCTGAGGCCAGAACTTTCAGAGTCTCTGGAGTCTTTGGCAGTAGCACCTCATCTTAAAACAGTAGGGGATTAAGCAAAGTAGCCATTGTTATCTCCACAGGAACTTCACTGCTCTGACTGGGAGTTTAAATTCCCAGTCTGCAAGTGAAAGTCACCGGGACACTTTGAAAAGTGATTTTAATATTTATTTTCACGTTCTTCTTCCACTATTCTCTCCAAAATTTTATTTCCTGCAAAAATTCTCTTTGCTCTCCACACTGTCCTCAACACTTATACATCATTCCGAATACATGGTCACATGGTAAACGTTTACAAATAAATTCAAATCATACATTGAATAAAAAGTTTACAACAGAGAATTTTTATACATGTTTTCATTAAGACTAGTTATCTAGTTAAACATTAATTTCCTATCATTGGCTCCACAGGTTTATAGAAAGTTAAAATCCACAATTTTTGTGACCAGGTTATCATTGAAGTTTTGTATAGACAAACCTAGTTAATATTTTATCTCCTGTCCTTGCACCTACAATAAATCATTAGTTCCATTTTTATGACCTTTTAGCTTATTGTTTTCCAACCTCTTGGAATGTGTTCTAAGTTGTAAATGTCTGCTTTCTATCTCAAAAGCAATTACCTTGTAATGAGAGAACACTTGCAGAGTTCTCATTGCAGTTTTCATATCAGAAAAGGCTTTAATATTAGTGTTATTACAAAGGGTTTAATAATTACTAGGACAATTTTAGGAATTCCTATAGGATCTTCAGTAAGAACTAAGAAAAAAATCATCTATTTGTCTACCATCACTACAAGACAGTAAATCTTTGTTGATCTGCACGAATATGCCCAAAAGGGTAGGCTAATACCTAGTGATTATTACACAATATTTAATAATAATAGGAAAGGCATATCAACTGGAAGAAGCAGTCTTGGGATGTAGTCTCTTTGAGACCTTGCCTCATAGAGCTCATTCATCATAAGCCATATGAAAGCCATGGGACACCTCCAGGATGGCCACTAGATGGCTTTTGGTGAGGAAAGAGGCAGGGGGGAGGTAGAAGAAAGAGAGAGAGAGAGAGAGAGAGAGAGAGAGAGAGAGAGAGAGAGAGACAGAGAGAGAGACAGAGAGAGAGACAGAGAGAGAGACAGAGACAGAGAGAGAGAGATAGAGTGAGACAGAGACAGAGAGACAGAGAGAGAAGGGAGAGGGAGGGAGGAGGGACTGAGGGATGGAGGGAGAGAGGGAGAGAGGAAGAGAGAGAAAGAGAGAGAGAGGTTGAGATCTGAGAATGGTGGGTGTTTGAGCTCTTGAGACTTCAAAGCCTACTCCCAGTCCTCTTACTCCACATTCTCCAAAAAGGCCACACTTCTTAAACAGTTCCACCCATTTGGGACCCAGGATTCATATACATGAGCCTATTCAAACTACCACACACATCAATCATTAGTCAAGATAATACCACGCAGAGGTGCCTAGAGGACAATCTTATAGGTATATTTCTCAGATAAATCTACCAGATATGTCTAGGTTTGTGTCAAGTTGACAAAAACCAACTAGCACAACGAAGGTGTCCATTTTCATAATATTTATCCTTCCAATCTATGATCATATGGGGTTTTTTTCCCCACTCTCTGCTCTCCATTTTCCCCTTTGGTGTTAAAGTTGTAATTGTCTTCCACTTCACTGATTATAAGTAGTCCAAGTTATTTTATTTTATTTTATTTTATTTTATTTTTTTAGGCTTTCAGATTTTTATGTTCTTTTTGTTTTTGTGTTAGGGCATCTATTCAGAATTAACTGAGCAAAAGGGTGCTGCAGAGATTAGAGGTCTGGATACTGCTTAATTGTTAACACATGGAGCTAGGAGAACTACTCAATGCCTGGGCTAGAGGAACTACAGAAGTTTGGAGCTGGGATTCATGATCCAGGGATGACTTTGCTATGAACTAGTTGACATTGGGGCTGGTCCTAAGGAACTAGAGCCTGCTTATCTGTTGCCAACAGGAGCTGGAGCACTATAGAAGTTTGTGCCAACTATTCAGAATTCTGGGGCATGGGAAGGAAGCTTAAGTGGTTCTTAAGTTGCTTTTGTCTGAGTATTTTATCACAGCAACAGGAGAAGTAACTAAGAGTTAATAATGTTAAGACAAATTCTTTATCAAATAAAAAATTAAAATTAAAATCTGAATCTCAATCATTTTTTTTTGAGAAGTGAGTTCCAAGTAGATAAAGGACCTAAACAGAACAAACAACATTTGAAGTACCTAGAACAAAGTGTCATTGAGGTATTATGACAGAATGTAACTTTTAAACACAAATTTGAAAATCATAAGAAAAAAATGGGAATACTCTGCTGTTATAATATTTAACACATATAGGTATCAAAATTATTATTTTAGGTACAAAAATATTTTATATTATCTAACAAAATAATAATCAGAAGAGAATAAAAGTGGCTCAAATGAGAACAAGATAAATCAAAGCAGTAGAAAAATGGGCAAAACTTAATGACTGGCATCACATAGAAATACATGCAAGCAAATAAAGGAGGATGTGTAACTTTGCTATTTATCATACATCTGTAAAATAAAACAAAATTAGGTGCAAATTTGAATTTACCAGGTTACAAATTTTAAAAACTAGCAATTCTGCAAGCTGTTGACGGAAATGTAAATTGTTGTGACAATTTTTATGCTAGCTTCTGCAGATAAGGGAATGTAATCAAGTTTTATCCAAGCAAAAATTTGAATAGATAAACATTGGTAATACCTCCAGTGCCATCCTTTGATCTGATAAATGAACTATGGGATTAATGCAAAGTAACACTATTCAGTAATGAGAATTAATGTCCTAAGTCACTATTAATAAATATGAATAAACTTCACCAACAACAGTTTTTCTAATTATTTTACTTTTTAAGGTTATAAAATAATTACTTCATTTCTTCCTTTACTTCCCTCCTTTACTTTTCTAAATCCAATCCCTCATTTATACCCCTCCATGCTTTTTCTCAATATCATGGCCTCTTACTTTCATTAATCATTCCTACATACACACACACACATGCATGAATATATAATTCCTAATAATAGCTTTTAAGAATTGATATTTTCATCTTCATTACCTAAGAAGAAACAATGTAACCATTAGCAATCACTCTAATCTATTTTCCCTTCATTTTCCTACTAATCCTTTGCCCACTATTCACAGGTTGTACTTTAAAACAGGTTGTAGTGAGTTGGCCACAGGTCGTAGTAAGTTGGCCACACTAAACACTCTTGTATCATAGACTTTATATGAGTCGCATATGTGAATTAAATTTCATGAAAACTAATTTTAAAACGGAATAGGTAGTACACCGATACATATATAATGCATGATGCCATTTGGATGCAAAGCACAGACTCATGTGTTCAAGTGTTTGGTCACTATCTGATCACACTGTTTTGGAGCATGTGGAGCCTTGGAGAGGTGGAGTCTAGTAGAGGAAGTGGATCTGTCTAGGCAGATCCTGTTTCTATTTTGCTGGAATGTAGGGCTCTTCTGTGCAATCTGAAGCATATTTTACAATATCCAGAATATCAGTTTTGAGTTTTTGTGTTCACTGAGCATAGAATGAGCCAAAATAAAACAATAAGTACCGAGAGATAGGTGTTAGGTACATGGACATGGGGACAAATAAATATGGAAAGAGAGAGAGAAAAAGAGAAAGAGAGAAAAAGAGAGAGAGAGAGAGAGAAAGAGAGAGAGAGAGAGAGAGAGAGAGAGAGAGAGAGGAGGAGGAGGAAAAGAGAAGAGAAGAGAAGAGAAGAGAAGAGAAGAGAAGAGAAGAGAAGAGAAAAGAGAAACAAGATATTATCAAACCACATGGTTAAAACTGATTGGAAAAACCATGCTGAGGTAGTCAACTGGAGTTCCCATTAGAGGGAGTCCCTGTATGAGAAGAATGCCACTTGGATAAGACTTCCAAGTTAAAGAACAAATAATACCAGAAAGGAAAGACCATCACGTTAGAGAATCACAAACCTCCTTCAGAATGACTGAGCTCTCCCCAGGTATTCCAGCTCTGACTGAGCTTTCTCCCCACACCGAGCTTCCCATGGCTGACCTTCCAGCTTCTTTTTTAAGCTTTAGGTGTTTTTAGGTCAAGGGATAAACAACAATAAGATCAGTGGAATGTGGGTTACCTGTTTTCAAGGTCTTACTTATTTGTGAGATTGGAGAGGAAGCCCGCCTCCAGATAGGAGGTCTTGGAAGATACTTTGAGATAAATGTGCTTTTGTTTGAAGTGATGGGTGAGGTATAACCCTTCCTTTAGAGCCAGTTTCTCAGGCCAAAGTTCACACACCAATTTAACAGTATAACGTACATTATAGCGATAATGAGGAGCTCCAGTTGCAAGTTCTCACGGAGCTGACCACTGCCATGCCTTCCTCATCATACTAGACATATCTACTTAAGAGAAACATATTCATTTTTTCAGTGGCTTCTTGTCTGGTATTTGGTCAGGTTTACTATGTTTACTAAACATGGTTTCTATAGAAAACTGATAAACTATAATCAAAAACTATGTTCACATATACACATACACACACACACATCTGTTCCAGGTTATTGAACAACTTAGGGGAAAGAAACAAACTAAATGGACATAGAAGGGACTTAAAAATTTTTCCATCTAATTTCATTAATGTCTTTTTAAAGAACTTAAAACAGATAATAGCATTTAAAATTTGTCTAACTCATCATAAGGTTCGACTATTTCCTTTATGCTTATACACATGCATATGCACATGCACGTATATTTTTGTGTGAATCCTGTCTGCCCGTTCATATTGGTGTCCTTGCCCACCCTTCAAATCTCTGAACTATTATTAAAGTGTGATTTTTGCTCATTTTGCCCTCGTCTCTGCATTTCTCATCTAGTCATCACAAGAGTCTTACTATCATATCCCTTTTGACCACTGAGGGGAATGAGTTCTAGGAAAGTGAAATAACCTTCATGGTCACAGGGCTGAAACTGGAAGGCTGGCAGTGGGACTAAAGAGCTCGCACTATTAAGCACCACACTTTGCAAATATTGAAACTACTTGAGTGTGCAACTCCTGTGTTTATCATATAGTGTCACCTTCATTTCTATCAGGTAGGGAAAATATGAAATGGATACTGTGGATAAAATGCATGCATTAGCTCTTTTAGGGTCATTTAGATGTATATTCTTGTGTGGAGAGAAAAATAGCAGAATTCCTTGGGGCCACTTGGGAAGTCCACGTCTCATTTTATGAGTTGATTTTATCCCATGCATTCATTCATCCACTGGGCTGTCTGGTCATTTTCACACATCCCCCTTCTGACAAGGTCTCCATTGAATCAGCATATCCTTCCAACTTCTAACATTCTCATTTCATACCTGTAACTTCCAGTTTAACCTGTTTTTATTTATACAGAATGATAGAGTTAGGAAGAAGTGAAGGAATTTGAGTTGATAAAATCATAAAATTCCATGTCTCTAGAATTTTGGTGTCTACCTTTAACTAATTCACTAATGTGAGAAATATCACCACTCAAAACTTAGGATATAATATAAACAGCTAAGGACCAAGAAAGCTCAGTTTCAATTATTTGACTCAGTACTGAACATCGAGAATTCCGGAAGTATGATTCACTTGAGTTTCTGTTTCCAGTGACTACACTGTTCATACCTATCTGAATAAGTAAAGATTATCTCTCCAGGATCATGATAGCAATGGCATTTAGAAGTGGTAGTGTGGGAAATATACATCTATTTTAAATATAGACTATTTAAGACCCAAAGTCTACTTGTTCTAAGTACTTGTCATCTTGTTGGTCCATGTAAGATACACAGGCCCAGGTGTGAGAACGGAGGTGGAAAACAAGGTTGAACTTGAATTACTTCCCCTTTAACACTAGTTCCAAAGATAGGTTATGAGCTTTTTGTGAAAACTGCAGTCATCTTGGTCTCAGAGTATTTTGTTTGTTTGTTTGATTGATTTCATTTTTATTTATTTATTTGCTTACCTTAAAAGACTTCCCTTAAGAACTCTTCCAGGCTACTTGTCATACTTCTATGGCATGTTCAGAACAGGACCAGAAGAAAATTACAAGAGCCCTCCATTTGAAAATAGAGGCTTGGTTCAGGGAGTACTAGATGGGTCAAAACATACCATGGTGTGCACCTCTTACTCTATCTTGGAGCAAGCCTATGAAGAGGATAGAACACGCACTCAGCATTGCTGAGTAGGGAAGAGTAACCTGCATGAGGAGCCTCCAATAAGCCAGGTTTGCCTGTGGCTGCATGCCTAAGGCTGTCTAGCTCTAGACAAGACTATCAACAGCAAGGGAACTCACTCAGTAACCAGCTTTATCAGCAGTAAAGACTGACGTTTTGATCTCCACTTGCCTTTTGCCTATATCTTTCCCCCGTGGGTCTTAAACACAAAGGGGGGAGAAAAATGATGGTGCATGCCCCCACCTAAAATCTCGACACATAATATCATAGGGAAAATCAATAGGAGGAGGTAACTAGAAAAAGAGTGAGCTGGTGAAGGAAAAGGCACTCCAGTCTTATTCCCAGTTCTCAGGAAGCCTGTGGATAAGAACAAAGCACGTGGGAACACGGTGAAAAAAGAAAGTGTGTTATTTTTAAAAGGCTTATTGAAGGAAATAATAGTAACAGAAAAATCAATAAAGTGCATGATGCAGAATAAAAAAGCAATGAAGTCTGGGGTGAAGGCAAACACGCTTGTATTCAGCAGAAGGAATCATGGGACCAATAACAATTATGTGCTTTTTATTATACGAACAAATAAAATGTTTCCAATTGAAACCACTGATCCCAATAACATTGAGTGCTTCAGAAGCACAAGCATTCAGCGTTTGTTTTCTTCTTCTTCTTTAAAATCAGCTCAATGCTTACAGTATATTATCAATATCAGTAAAGTGGTATCTGTTGGCAAAGGACGTGAACTGAGAATCATAATGCCAATTATGTCTTCGACTGTGCGTAAGCAACGTTCTCTCAGCAGTGTTCCTGAAAGGGGTCATTTTTTTTTTTTTTTTTTTTTTTTACTAGCCTGTCAAAAAAGGAAACCAGACAAAGCTTTTCATTTGTTTTTCCTTTCCCAAGAACAGAAAGTGGAGACTATAGGAATATGGTCGAACTCCATCACCAAGAGTGAAAATTATGCACACCATAGTAAAAATTATGATGTTCTCAGAACACAAGATATGTCTTACGTTTTCCTTCAGCATCAAACCGATAGGTTCCCTGTGCCATTTGGGTTACCAGTCAGTCTGACAGGATCTGGAATCACCAAGAAAGAAAGAAGTCATGCCTCCTGACACACCTAGGTGTGATTGCTCAGACTCTGGGGATGCTCGTGAGAGACTATGTTGATTGGATGAACAGGTAGGAAGAAGGTCTATACTAACAGTGAGTAGTGCCAGTCCGGTTGGATTCGTGCGCAGAATAAAAGACAAAAGTAAACCAGTTCTGATTCCCAAAGCTTCCCTTCCAGGATGTCTGTTCCCTGGAACTTTGAGACAAAATAAGCCCGTGCCCCCTTAACTTGTCTTTGTTAAGAGTATTTGATCACAGAAACAGAAGAAAGGAAGGTGATTTCCAAAGAGAGGGCTCTAAGAAGCCCATTGGTAAGGAACCTGATTCTGTGGCTTGGTGTTGGTCACTCCTGATGACTGCTGCTCAACTTATTGATTTATTAACCCCTTCTCCCGCCATCATTTTCAGGTTTGCGGGTATGTTTTACCCCATGGTCTGTCCATCTGTATGTATTAACTGACCTAGCTCTGTGAGAAATGACACCTTCCTTCCTATTTGGCGTGCTGCCAGAAGAACCTACTTCACTCTGGATATCGTTAATCAGACATTGCACACTTTTAGCAGAAACAGCAACTTCTGCCTAGGTTTACCTCTAAGGGGTCTACCTCCCTCAGTCTGATTCTACTTTGGCACACACTGCAGTGGGGGAGTTCGAAACCCCCTTTCCTCTGTCAGTGAGGAGGAATCAAGGTTCAGAGAGGAAAACCATTGCCATCTTTGCATATTCTTGGCATCTGATGTTGATGGAAATGGAGTTTGGTTACATGAAAACATGAGAAGGGACCGATTAAATACTAGAGGAAGGAAAGGGACACCAGGAAATTCTTTGCTTCTGTCCCTTCTGCATGAAGAGATTCCCACTCTGAACCCCCAGTATTTTCAATTTTTTTCTTCTACTATTACTTATTCATCAAAGTCCCCTGTCTCCTCTTTAAGTTTTCTTCCCATTTCGCCTCTTAAGCCTTACCACAGAAAAGGAAATTCATTCTACTTCTGTGTTATGTAGTCATTTGAATACATTCCATTCTTGATGGTGCCTATGGAAGAAAAAAAATCTAGGCACATGTCCAGAATGTGGGAGAATTACAAGGAAGGGTGTTGACCTAACTTCTCTCTGAATTCTGAGATTTTAGCAACTCAGTTGATAGGCAACATTGATAGAGAGATGATGAACGGATGAAGGAATCAATGAGCAATGAGATAACATTTTCTTTAGTTCATCGGCAAGCATGCTGCTAGCTAACAAGAGCAGTAAAGAATCCTTGCTGAATGATTTGTAAGAAAATTATTCTTGCCTTAACAAAAATATTGGAGGTCATTACTTTCTCTACTTCCATTTTTTTCCCCTGGAAATTCCATTCCTTAAATATCTCTCACGTTCTTGCTTTTCTGTTGTGATAGCATTTCCCACAGGACCTTTCAGTCTGTTTCTTAGCATTCTGCTTGTCAGTATGATCCTACATACTCATAGCTTATCCAGTCCCTTCTCCTACTACTGCTCAGACAGTGGTCTGCAGTACACAGAGTGAAATGGATGTGATTTCAGAGACAACCTTAGAAAACACGTGACAACTATTAGAGGCACACACTATACAACTATAAATTAAAATCACCTGGGATGCTAATAAAATGAATTGGAAAGAGATGTGCATACAAAGCCCTTATCATTCATGATAACATCTGATGCTCAAAAGCAGACTCCCCTGTGTAATGAAGGGGAACATTTTACAAGATTAAAATGTCTGGAGTATAGTTGGGTGCTGACAATGGCATTAAACAATTTTCCACAAGGGATAGAAATAAAAGCAGATCTAATACCAAGGACTCTGATGTGGCTCTATGATGAATAGGGGAAAGGCAGGGCTAAAGTAGGAAGGATGGGTCCGACTTGCAGGGGTGCCAGGTGACTCACATAATCCCGCACAGTGTAAGTTTCTGCCTGACACTTTAACAACACAAATACTTCATTCTAACTGGTGTTAGCTTATTTTCCCCCCTTGGTCTTTCTGTTTCTATTTCCTACTGGAAACAAATAACCTATTACCAACTCCTGATAGCAAATGGTGGCTTTAACTTCAGCTCTGGAGGCTGGATTTGGGGAACTGGTGAATCAGAGAGAGCTTTACTTCACATTCTAGTATAAAAGCATTCTTGGTGTTTCTCTTATTTCCCTGTCCCTTAGGAGGCTCAGCGGGGATCCGAATTTCAGTAGAAATACAAATGTTCTTGCAAACTGAGCATTGATTAATCCTGATCTTTCTTTCTTGCACGGGGTGAAATAGAGACTTTATTTTTCTCTTTTTCTTTTTACAATATAGACATCTTTGGAAGAGACTGACTTCTAACGCTGCTGATAGGAAGTCTAATTGGATTTTGAAGATTGTGTGGCATTCATTGGGGAAAAAAATCAAAGATACAGCAGACTAAAGACAAACAACATTTATTTATTTGTAACAGACTTTATTTCAAAGGAACCTTAAGCCAATGCCTGATTTGAATCTACATCAACACCCTTGACATATAAGTATAAACAACATAAATCACTCATTTAATGCATTCTTCCTGAGGTCTTTTTTTTTTTTATCACAATAAATGTGGCCATTTTAAGTGTTCATTGAGATTAAGCAATCCAGTTCAGCCTCTCTCTTTTCATGACTGCCAGACCTATTTACCATTGTATCTGCTCTTTTACCTATCAATTTATATTCTTGAAGAAATTAAGGGAACCTTATGGCAAGTTTCCATCTAAACTGTTTATATTTATCCTAATGGTCCCCCATAAAGAAATCTGTAAATTAAGAAAGAAAGAAAGAAAGAAAGAAAGAAAGAAAGAAAGAAAGAAAG
>JADRCD010189046.1:0-14245 GCA_019843815.1 Montemys delectorum | reverse complement strand
ACACACACACACACACACACACACACACACACACACACACACGAAGATTTATTTAACTACTAGACACCATCTGAAAATATCCAATAATTCATCAGCTAGCCTTAAGTATGAAAAGAAATGCTCAAGTTGAATTTCTGGCTAGCTTATATTGAGCTATTTAATGTGATAACTCTTAATATAATTTTATTATTCTTATAAAATATAATATTTATAAGATAAAGAACAGTTTTATAATCAAACTGTACAATGTGATACTCGATACTTACTTGATGGGAATATAAGAAAGAAATTGTCACAAGATGCAGTTGTACCTTGGGGCATGCACCAATGGCATGGCAGTGAAGCTGGCATATTTAGGAAGAACTGAGTTCTCAGAAAAGAAGCAGATTCAGATGGAGCTACATGAAATACACTTGACAACCACAAGTCATGTGTATAAATGTAAATGAATAGCAAGAGATGCTACATATTAGGCTTTTTTATATTCAGAGAAGTGATTAATTTTAAAGTGCAACATTTTAGATGAAAACGTGCTACATCAAAAGTATCAGTTCTGAGACACTCCCTAATTTGAAAATGTTAGAATTCTTACAAGAATGAAAAACTGAAAATGTTATATTTGGTGACATCAGACTGAGCATAAGCATACGGATGAACTAATGGTTCGTTCAGATCAAGGTCTTGGATGACACCCATCAGCCTGTGGAGAGTTCTTGAAAGCACATTGCCAAGTTTTCATCAAGTCAAAGGGCAGTCTTTGGAAGGTGGTACTGCTTCTGTTTTCATCAAACATATGAAACACAACATAGTGGTCGGCAAAATTCAGACTGTCTCACAGTGGAAAAAAAGTAAGCAGTATACTTGTGTTTTAGGGAGAGCTAGGGTGTTCATAATAAGAATGGTAGGTTGTAGTTCTTGGGATTGGTTTTGATTTCTAAAGCGTCTCTTCTGCAAGGTTTAAGGAGATTTTTCCATGCAAGATACACATAGTGGCCAGTTTGTTCCTAGAGACTTCTTGGCATTGTCTGTGTCTAGTGAATTCTTCCCTGGTAAATAAGACGAGGGGAGAAAGGACAGACATTGCCCATATAATATTAACAAAAAGGAGAAAGCAAATAGCAGCTTCTACAGCTTAAGGAAATGGGAACCTATGTGTCTAGCTTCAGAGGTGTCTCTACTAATTTTCTCCTCCCTTTAAGGGTTTCTTACCCTATCATTCTAAGGTGTCCTGTGTGGTGAAGCTGTAACTTGTGGGACTGAGGCCTTTATGGCTGAGTTGAAGCTGTTACTTTCATCTACTAGAGGAATAGAAATCATTGGAAACTTAGGTCAGTTGGCAAAAGCATAGCATGGACTCTCCTTTTGGAATAGATTGATAATTACATTAAACCCCAGCTTGAACTGGGATTAATGGGGTCTAGCAGACACAAATTGTGCAAAGCATTTTGAACAAGCATGACCAAAACTCAAGAGTAGAACAATGGTTAGTCATAGCCCACAGATACTAAAGGCTACTCAGATCGTTGGTGAGCATGACTGAACTTCCAGGATGTCGAAACTGCCCATGGCAGACATCACAAGTCAAATTCAACACTCCTCCTCTGAGCTCAGCTTGTCCTGGTTTTATAGCTAGGATAAAATAAACTTTCCACCTTGTTCTGAGTTCTGTGTAAAGGTAGAATTTGAGGAGTTATGGGGGGCATTGTTGTAGCTTCTGAGAAAGAGAGGAGTATGTATGTAAGTATGTATGTATGTATGTATGTATGTATGTATCCCTCAATATGCACTCTATATATGCACACAATGCTTACTCTACCGTTATGGTATTTTAAGAGCAGATGCATGTATTCATAGCATTATATGTTAAGGATAGCAAAAGTGCTGAGACTAAATACACTTGTGAGGCATCATCATTTTTTCCCAGTATGCTCTATTATTTTTAATGTGCATGGAATCAGTATGTTCTAATTGTGCCTTTGTCTTCTATTCTGCTAGTCCTAAGCATCTTCAAAGCTCAGAATATTGACTTATTTCCTGGGCTTTAGTTATTATGGTTGTGTGGTATTTGGAAAACTATAACCATGTAAAAATTTAAAAGGTTCTATTTCTTGCTAATGTGGGATGTAGAGGGTATGTTTATAAATGTATCTTTTCTGTTAAACCCTTATTTGTTCTATACTCATTGATGAATGAAAGAGAATTTTGAAATCAGGATCAATGTTATTTCCAGTCAGACACGTATAGAGAAGAGATGATCAAAGGAACATGTTTTGAGAGGGAAAGGCTATTCTGTTTTCCTCCCAAGTATGACCTTATTAGTTCAATCTATGGAGCAGGTGGCAATTCACCCAATAAATCCCACAATGCCGGGAGCTTTGTGCAGGTATGGAGTATCTGTTTACCAAGGCAGTGCCTCCATGCTCTCTATATTGTATTCTTGATCTCATTATTTATTACCTTAAAGGTGAAATGACCTATCTTACAGCTAAGATTTTTCTTAAAATCAAATGCTAGGCTTATAAAGACAAACGTCCAAGTGTTTTAACAGATGAGTTAGGCTCATTCATTTTGATGCAACTCCCAAATTCTGCACTGGTCAAAGAAGGTCTTCTTTTGCCTGCCATAAACAAGCTCACTGAAAATTAGAACCAAGCCTTGCCTAAAGATAGGTCTGCAGGCCAGTGGCGGCTTTATGATATAAAGAAACACTTTCTGACTGGCCAATAAAAGGATACTGGAAATTCTGTGGGAAGAAGAGACCAGTTTCAGTCAAAAGAACAGTGAAAGATAAACAAGAAAACACTTGGCGAAAGAGCATGCCTTGTCTTTGTTAACTGACCAGAAGTTAAAGTAATTTCATGGGCCTCTAAAAATGTCACAGTCTATTAGCACTATGCTGATTGTGCCTAAAGAAGTCACTCAACATTCCCGGAATAGCTTCTGATTTTAACTGTAACTGTAGCTTAGCTATAAGCAATGAGAATATTTTTCTCTAATATTAAAAATGACGTGGTTTAGAAAGTAAAATGCATGTTCACTCTATTCTGTTGCACTGAATTTGGAGTGTTTTTAATTAGAGGGCATCTGTGTTTGTATGTTTTATTCAAAACTGTCTGGTAGGAAACAGCAAGTTTGGGTTAGAGTCAGAAGACAAGCTGAAGAGTGCACCATCACATAAGTGGTCCTATCAGCATTTACATCCTGTGGAATAGAACACGAGAGAAAAACAAGGCCGTGGAGGCAGCACTGAGGGCCTTCTGGGCTGAAGAAACAGGAAGGGGATGCAGTCATAAAAGTTAGTGCAACATCTCCAACTGAAGCTAATTTATTTGATAAGGGAGGGAAAAGAATGAATGGCAGCATCAGACTCTGAAGACAGAGCACGTGAAAACAGACAGACAGTGCTTGTGGGCTTTAGCTCCAGGAAACACATGTGAACCTTGGCGAGAGCAGTGTCCTATGATAGGAAACGATGTGTGGTCCAGGTCTCTGATTCTGGAGAAGTGCAGTAAGCAGAAAAGGGATGTTGCATGAAAGAGCAGTTCTTCCAAATATTGGAGCTAAGACGGCAAAGCGATAGACTAGAAAGTAGGTGGAGGTACTTGCAACCCAGGAACACATGAATATCTTGAGAAGAGGTAGAAAAACCAGAAAAGAGTAGTGGGTTTGAAGACTGGATAGAGAAAGAGGTTAATCAGTAGGGTGCTGTAGGGAGGCGTAGACAGGACAGAGGATTATAGGAGATTTCACCAGTAGACAATGCATGTTTGAGTACCATAAAAGCACAGATATGATTGTATGTTAGCCTTTAACGACTTCTGCACTATGCACAAGACAACAAGGAGATCTCCACAGTACAGGAATATAACAAAAGTCAGGTGTAGCTTATCATGGTTTTCTAAATAGGGTTGTATCCCAACTTACAACTCCTTGACTTGAGGGTTTTTCAAATTTATGCTTGTATAAAAGTGATATGTATTCAATATAAACATACTGAATTTTTGTGTTCTCCTTTGTGATTTAGGAAGTACCGTTAGTCAGTCGTGTGATCATTAGGGGACGCATCTTATACTCCACAGTACACTGTGTTACATATATATTGTGTTACCAGTCTAGACTACATGGAGAGCTTGCATTTTTTTTAAAAAAAATATCAGCATTAGAAAGTCACTTAAAATAATACACATTAGGCTTTCCTGGCTATGATTTTTACCTGCGGTATCTCAAAACAGTGTTGGCTTTTAAAATAACATTTCCCACCAATCTTGATCACTTCTCTAAGCACAAAAGATTTGTGACTGTAGTCAGGATCCTCCTGCTGGAAGGAATCCAGTCTATGTTCAGGGTCAGCAGAAGACTCCACCATGTGCTTCTTCTGCATGGGCTGTGTCCTGGCAAGTCTATCTTTTTACAGGTCAGAAGCACCGAAGCACACACACCCAATGCAGAATGAAAAGCTCAAACATCTGTCAAACACTTTTAGCTCTCTCTGCATCCACTTCAGGCTTAAAGTAGAAAATTAAAAATTGAGGAGAGACAGAGTAGGCCAATTCTCCGCTAAGTATCCAGCCATGCAAAGCCAAGTATATACAGCATGCAAAGGACCCATGACTCCTGCTGCATCCTCTCCTCTTACTTTCAGAGTATACCATCCAAAAGCCATGGGGAAATGTTGTTGAGTACTTCTAGAAAAGGAACAATGTGAGTGATGGAGGATAGTCCTCAACACCCATAAGAAAAAATCAATAGGCACATATATTCATGAGGCATGGTGGCCTGAAATACTAGTTTTATTATATGGTGGTTTTATAAGAAATGTTCTCCGTAGTCTTGGACATCCAAACACTGGGTTTCTGGTTGATGGTGTTGTTAGGGGAGGTTTAGATGGTGCTTTGAAAGTTAAAATACTCAAGCATTCCCAGTTCGCTATCTGTGTTTTATTCTTGAGACAAAGGATAAGAGTGCTCAGCTTCCTGCTCCTGCTACAGGCCTCCCCATCTTTATGGACCATTGTACCCCTGGAACTGAAAGACTAAACAAACTCTTCCCTGATCATGATGTTTTATCATAGGAACAAAAATAACTAACATGAGCAATAATAATTGTTTTCTAAACAATTTCCATCCCACAGTAAAAACTCTAACCCATAATTTTCCCTGTCTGTAAGACCTGCAGGGATGGAAATGGAGAGGAGCCTGAGGAAAAGGTCCAGCAACAGGCCCAAAGTGGAATCCAGCTCAAGGGGAGGCGCCAAGGCTGGATACTATACTGAGACTATGGAGTGCTCACAAAAAGGGACCTAGCATGACCGCACTCCGGAAGACCCAACAAGCAGCTGAAAGAGTCAGATGCAGATATTTGCAGCCAACCAATGGACAGAAGCAGCTGACCCCTGTTGTTGAATTAGGGAAGGCTGAAAGAAGCTGAGGAGAAGGGTGACCCTGTAGGAGGACCAGCAGTCTCAATTAATCTTGACCTCTGAGAACTCTCAAACACTGGACTTCCAAGCAGCTAACATACACCAGCTGATATGAAGCTCCCTACACACATACAGTAGAGGACTGCCAGGTCTGTGTTCATTCAGAGATGATGAACCTAACTCTCAAGAGACTGGAGGCCCCAGGGAGTTTAGAGGTCAAGTGGGGGCTGGGGGAGGGGACATCCATATGGAGACAGGGGGATGGGGAGGAGGTATGGGTTGTAGAACAGTCGGATGGTGGACGAAGGGGGGGTATAAAATCTGGAGTGTAAAAACAAATTACAAAAGGCTAAAGATAACTAGACTAACCCTTGATGTTAAGACATTCAAAACTGCATACCACCTATCAAGAAATGATTTTAATCTGATAACCTAAAAAAAAATAATTTATACATAAAAAAATAGTAGCAAGATCCCAAATAAAGGCTTAAAGGATATTAAAATTAATTATGTTGTATTGCTAGTCATGCTTTTAAAAGACTGATGTACAAAATATTTGGTATTATTCCTAAAGTTATACCATAGATTTCTACGTCAACTCCACACAGTTTTATTGCTATGATTCCCAGTTTACTTATAGATGAATGGAAGAGCAGAAATATTGAGTAATCTGTCTGTAGTTTGTTAGTAAGAGGGATAGTCAAAACTCCAGATGGAATTCACTTTCTTATCTTCCATCTACTCTAAGACCTTACATCTGGGCTATCTAATAGGACTGCAGTCAGATGCATGTAGTATTGAGTGTTTGAAATACAGCTATATTGAATATAGATTTTTTTTAACATTTTTAATAACTCTATTAAGTATATTTATTTTATGTGTATAGGTTCTTTGCCTACATACATATATGTATATATATATATACATATATATATACATATATATATGTAGTACATGTGTTCACTGCCAGTGGAAGGCAAAAAGCATTGAATCTCCTAGAACTGGAGTTACAGTTGTGAGTTGACATGTGGGTGCTGGGAATTGAACCCTGGTCCTACAGAAGAACAGCCAGTAATTTTAACTGATAAGTCATCTCTATTCCAATTTTACTATTTTATGCTTGATATGTGTGTATGGTATACATATTTTGTATATTTATATGTGTATATGGATGTGTGTGAATGTGTGTGCATGTGTGCATGTGTGCATGTGTGCGTGTGTGTGTGTGTGTGTGTGTGTGTGTGTGTGTGTGTGCATGTGGAAGCCAGATATCAGTGTTGTGTGTATTTCTCATTTGACCTTTGCCTTAAAATTTGAGACATACACAGGATGTCTAACAGTACAAAAGTGTATACGAAACATCTCATTTGGATTTTTTTTAACTGATTTCAAAATTTTAATATCCAGTATATAACTCATATTGATTTTCTCTATTATGTATTTTTAAATGTGGCTATCAGGAGACTCAACAATGACATATGACTGCTTTTGTGGTTCATCTTTCCAGTGAACAGCACAGGCCTTGGGTAATTCCTAACTCCAATTTTCTGAAACACACAGATGGGTAAATGAATAGTAACTGACCCTCGATTACCATTTTCCTATGTTTCCTGGGTTACAAGTTCCATGCAAGCGAAGACATCTTGGTTAAGAGTCATCTTTAGTATATTAACTTCTATAGAGTAGTCAAGGAAATGATATCAGTTAAGCAACTTACGTCACCAAGGAGATAAATTACTGAGAAGTTCAGCCCTCAAACAATGCTTCATTACAAGCTGTTCCAAAGCTATGTATCCAATGATGGGGAATGAATATGTAAATTGTGGGACACACAGGAAGCGCCACAAGGACTAAAACACTAAGCATGGACCATCGAAACCATGGCATTGATGCTGGAAAATGTGACTTGATGTTTAATGCACATAATATGCTAACTGCAAGCATATAGACCCAGAGAACAAAGGGGAGGCAGAACACTACCCTGCTAACCATCTCTTGGCTGCACATGATGTTGGGTGGTTCAAAACAAAAACCTGTCTCCTTACACTTTGCCAATGTTTCCAAAGAGGAGGAGAGTTTCTTTTGTAAAAATGATACTTTAGCAGAGACAGCCTCCACTTTCCTGCTGGAAGCTCTTTGTTCTCTTAAAAAAAAAAAAAAGTCAAACAAATCATCAAGCAAACAATGAGGTGATTGGGAAAATTGCCTGGCGGCCTTGCTATTGAGCATGTTAGCTAGGCGGAAGGGAGTTTGCTTTTGACTTTAAAAGTTTTACCACTTATATGTGTTAAAAAATAAGTGACTTGTAGAGAGAAGATTGCTTCCAACACAGCAAAGGACAAGGTGACATCTCTTTCCATCTGAGAAGGCATGGGAACAGTGACCAGGCTCCTATGGCTAAGCATTCTGAAATGGGGATTCCTTGCTGGGGTCTAGTAAGATGGCCATTAGCCAATTGAAGGATTATCTTTGTTTTAAAGTTCAGCATCTTTTTGTTTGTTTGTTTTGTTTTGTGTTTTTTTTTATCCCAAAGCCCCCTTTTTCCTTTTTGGACTCCCGGCTTTTGTTCTATGTTCTTACTAATCCAAAACACATTAAAAGGGGTTGGTAAAATAATCAAGAAAAAGTTAGATCTAAATAACATATCTATTTTAATTTACAGTGTATTTTCTTAGTTAACTATACCTTGCATTTTAATTGTGTGACATTTTGTCTCTAGAGGCTGACATGATGGATAGACTGGTATGCATCCTGCTGTGCTAATGGAGCCAAACATTTTCTCCTTAAGCACAAAGTCTGAAAGACTGTAACAGAAAATTTGGTTAACCTTCAGTTTATAATTTTACAGTATCACTTACAGTAATAATTTAATAGGAAAACTTGGAATGAATACAGTATTAAGTAAACTTCAGATATAGAAAGTCCATTTACATTCTGGTCTTTGGTTTAAATTCACTGAAGCTATTTTAAAACATTAATAATTTATAGAAAGATATAGTTTCTTTAATCAATTTAATGAGAACTAGATAATTATTATCTATTATCTGAGATTTATGATTAAATATACATAATAAATTACATTACAATATTGAAACTGCATGCTTATGCTATTCAGATTTAGGACTCAGGAGAAGTTTCAGGGGCTTGGCACTCAGCTCCCATGTAGTCTCCTGGCCACGGAAGTTATTGCAGTTCACGCGCAGCAAGTAGTTTATAAAGAACTCTGGTGTTCTCTCCATTCTAGCTTTCTTTTTTCCTCATGAAGAGAAGAAAAAAAGTAGATGGATCCATAGTTCTACCACTTAACTCAACATTAAAGAGAGCTGGCTGGTGAGGAGTCTCAGTGGGAAAAGCTCTTGCCACTGAGCCTGACAGCCGTAGTTCAATCTGTTTGGACCCACATGGTGGAAGAAA
This sequence comes from Montemys delectorum, assembly GCA_019843815.1. Classification (NCBI taxonomy): domain Eukaryota; kingdom Metazoa; phylum Chordata; class Mammalia; order Rodentia; family Muridae; genus Montemys; species Montemys delectorum. The sequence continues at coordinate 5,412 of JADRCD010189046.1, read as the reverse complement.
AAGACAGCGTCCCGCAAGCTGTCTTCTGACCTCCACATATGCGCACAAACAGTAAGCCCAATTTAATTTCTAAAGTCGTAAGCAATAAAAATATGCAGGGACCGAGCTGAAACGTGCAGGAGAATAGAATATTCTACCTCAAGCTTCATCTTAAGTTGACAAAAGGTGATAGAACACTTTGTAAACGACAATTTCATTGAAGATCGTGGTTATTGTATTCCTGACACGTGCTTTCAGTTTATTCATTTAACCATTGAGTAAGTGATTGGTATATCATGAGCTTCTCCGTGTTATTACTAGGGGTCAAATTCCGAGTGGCGCAGCGGAAGGCCCTGGCTTCTTTGTTCCTAAGTTTACCATGTGTTTGGGGGGGGGGGGTCTCAACAAAAGAACTTACGTTTCCACCAGAGAAAAAATTAAACTTATATGATTTGGGGGCAATTTTCGACCCTATAATGGATGTGTGTGGGAGTGTCCCATAAATGCTGGCCAGGAACTGCATTCACACCAGTTTTTGTTATTTTATGATTAGTAGATTTAGGACTGACACTTTACAATCTTCTCTAATCTTATACATATGCATAAATGTACAATTCTCCCCAAGACTCATTCTCAAAGCATAATGACTTTAAAATGTTGAGATGATAAATGAGAGAAACAAAAAAGTTTTATGCCTTCTCTTTTAAGAATAAGCATTTTCTCTGTGGATAGCATCAAACGGTTTTTTAAAAATGGTATAAAAATTAGATGTTTTATCTAATCAGATCCAAAACACAGTCATTTGACCAAGATAAAATCCTTTCCTACGATTCAAACCTCCTCTCCATCATTTGCATTCTTTTCATAGTTTCCAGTAAGTTTTCAGACATCACTGAAATGTGCAACTCAGTTAATTCCACGACCCAGGATTGTTAAACATGAAATAATTTACTGAGGTAGGGCAGCCCGCCATCCATCACCACAGACACGTCAGGAAACAGAAAAGCGCTGCATTTTTCGGAGTAAAACGCAATGTAATGACCATTGCTTGGAAACGGATCAATCTGGCCACACTGGCGCTCCTGGCCCGCATTCAAAGCAGCAATCATGCTGCTCTGGTGTGGTAGTTTTCTTCCCGATGTCATCTCATTTTATCCCCTCAGAAAATGGCAGTGGGGACAAAAAAGATGTAGGAGAGACACATCAGGTTTTCCTTCAGCGTCCTTTCTATTGTGTTAACAACTCTCAATTGGGCTAGCAATTTTCCACTGTCTCGTATTAGGAATTACACTGGCACAATTTGCACCTCTCCAGTTAAGCTTGCTCCCGGCACCCACCCCAGACCCATTTCCAGCAGGTTTGCAACTCAGTCACGACTACATGTGTTAGGCCAGAATGTGGAGAAAGTGCTTGGGACCAGCGCCTTTAACAATTTTATATTGCTTCTTCTGCTGCTACTACTTTTGTTCTTTAACATCTTCTCTTTTATTATAGGTAAGTTTTTCTGTCTTGAGATTTTTCCACATGCAAAATAATGCTTGGTGGGAAGTTTATGAGTAGAAAAGATACTTGAAATTTGAAAAGCAAAGTAATCAATTCAGTCTTTAATTATCATAAAGACGTTAGATTAGTCATTTAAAACAGGTAGCACTTCCTGCTGTAAATCTTAGCTAGTTGTGATCATGGAGGGTAGGAGAATGCAGGTACTAAAAGGTTTAGCTACACAAATATGATGTGTTTTATTATGTGGTTCCTCCTGAGAAAACGAAGAGGTCAGAACCGATGCACGGTGAAAATGTCTATTTTTATTTTTTCTTGGATTTTAAAGAATAAAATATGATGAATTGTGTTTCTATTGCAGTCATGATTTTTTGTGTTATCCATCTCAGCTTGAAAATTTCTACACCATGACATCCGCAATGGAATTTGATCTATATAGACTAAATATTTATTTGTAGAAAAAATGGTAAAGTTTATAGAGCATCAAAAGGAGATATGGTGATCATTTTATAGATCTGTTAGAAAAGATTTTTCTTAGCATGCCACAAAAAACCTAAAAGCTAAAAAGAAAAATAAAACATCATAAATACATAAACATATACAATATATACATATATATATGTATATATATATATATATACATTTATATTCCACATAATACTCAGATCATTAGAATTCACACACTACACCTTGGCCTTTATACCCACAACACAATGAACTTACTAGAAAAGCAGGCAAAGTATGAGAATAAACACCAGTGGAATATGAAGCTCTAACAGAGAGAGACAAGGGTGCTTCAGACCATTAGGCAGTGAAGACCAGTGTGAAATGGCCAGTCATTGTAAGGGGAAAGCTTGCAGAACCAAATTAAGAAAAACTATACATGTGGGCTAAGTAGTGTTATTTCAAGGTGCTTTCCCCTTAACAGATGTCACACTCCTCAGAAAATGAGTACTCCATAGAGGATGAGCACCGAGCAGTAGATTCCTTACAAATGATCAGAAGGTGAATCTATCAGTAGGATACCATCAAATCCTAATTATCTGAAAAGTGACACATCCGGACACTATGGAGATGGTAAAAACAAGCAACACTGTAAATAGCTGGGCCTGGTGTTTTGTGTAGAAGGGTGGGGAAGATTCCCAAGAATACGCATAAGATGAGCACAGTTTGCAACAAAGCAAGACTTCATTTGTGTACATTGTAAACACTACATCTTTATAGCTATATACATTATATACAAATGCCAGTATAGTCTCCATCTTTATATAAACCAATGTAACAAATTATGAGGCATAAGCCAAATTATTAGAAAAAAATATTACTGGCCATAGATACTAAGAGAGGCCTGAAGGAATTAACCTGTTTTTTTTTTTTTAAATTTTAGTGTATGTTCTATCATTTGTGTACAGTGTACATATTTACTAGTGGAGGTGTATGTACCTGTGTCTGCACATGTATGTATGCACCCATGTGTATACATCTAGAGGCCAAAGATATACTTTGGGTATCTTTCCTTGATTAGGCTTCACCATTGTTATTTGAGGTCCAACCTCAAATCACTGAACTTGAAGTTTATGTATTTGGCTAGGCTGGCTGGCCAATGAGCTTCAAGGATCTACCTATCTCTGCTTCTCCTTTTACCCCAGAGTCAGAGCTCCCAGGACACCCCACCATGCTCAGCACTTTAGGTGGTTTCTTGGAGATCCAAGCTCAGGTCCTTGACCTTGCACAAAAGGGATTTTACTGGCTAAGCCACCTCCCCAGTATAAATGTATTTTGTAATGTAATAACAGCAAAACTTTCCAAAGTCCTTATATTTTCTTTACCTTTGTATGTAACACTTACTGAGTTAAAATTGTGTGTAGACACGTCATTCAAGTTTGAGGCATGACTAAAAAGAGAGTGTCTCCTTTATTCTCTAGAACATGGACCTCCTTTGAATGAGGCTTTTTGCCTTTCTATGAGAAGAAGAGCACTTTGGAACTACCTGCCATCAGAATAGCTAAGAGTTCCCCAGACACAGGAAAGATCAGAGCAAACAAGAATCAAAAGGGGCCAGAGGATAAGGCACCAACTCCAGAACACCCAGAGGTGAGGATAGATGGAACATGCTCCCACTTCCCAGGGTGTCAGATTCCTTTAATAACAGTGATATGACCTGGCTTTCATGGGTAATAGTTAGGTCAGGCTGACACTTGGGCTCTGTCAAAAATGATGTGCACTCACTTCTTGTTAAACATTTTTACTCTTCCCACAGAACCAGCTCCCAGTCATGGTCTTGCCCAATATAAGTTCCATGGAAACAATTGTTTGCCAGGAGAAAACTTTCAACTATCGAGTAAGTTTGCAAGATACTAGATGAAATTAAGCTAAATGTGGCAAGATAGTCTAACTACTCTAACATAAACATCTGTAACAGATTATAATATGGGTGTTTTCTAACGTTGCATTTAGTTGTGCAGCTAATCAAGATTTCTGCAGTGAAATAATATTTTGGAAAATAAGACCTCTCATGATAAAATGTCTCCCATCTTGGCAGCAAGGCTCATCCATTTACCTATAAATTAGACAATTGGGACACATTCAATTTATGTTGGACACTGTACTGGGCATTGTAACTGTCCAGGGGTATGGCACAATCTGGTGGATGAGATGAAGACAAGCTGGAGGGTGGCAAGGTGTAGTGGCAGAAACATGGCAGGAGCACAGAAGCGTTACATAACCAACTGGGTCCAAGAGTGAAAGGAACAGGTGTTCTGCAGGATGAGGTACTCATCACAGAGTGGGGTTTGTCACTAGGAGCTGCATTATCGGCATGGCTTTGGTAGAGTTGGGTTTGAGAAAGAACTTCTCTCACTTGTAATTGGTCCGATATTTGTCCTATTTATTAACTAGCTACTACTTTTTTCTGTCTGGATTCTCTATTCAGAATGCTATCCTCTCCCCTCTCTCTTCCTCTCCATAAGGTCTCGTGATTTTCTCCATCATGAACAGAACGGCTCTTGTCTCATAGACATTCACATCTTGGGAAACTTCTATGTTAAATAAACTGAAGTTATTTAAAATAAGCATAATTCCATCTCATTTTCCTTCATCGAAACATTGCCAGGGATCCTCCAGCCTTCCTTTTTGAATCTTGCCAGGTCACAGACCTCCTCCAACCCCTCCATACCATGGGACATGCAGTCTATTTTGGCTACTAGTTGGCTGCTTGTCCGTATCACGCATTCTCTGGCCCCTCAGCATGTACTAGTTCTCAGCCCGTTCCCCACAAGGGTCTGTCTGGACAGCTTAGATGGTAGGGAGACCAAGGCTACAAACCCCATTCAAGAGTTAACAGAACCTGCCATCTGCTTGGCTTGGATACTCCAATTGCCCTACCCAACTTCTAGACCCCAAAATAGATTACACCATTAGAGGAAACTTGTTCCAAGCTCTTAATCAAGCCACTGAAGGCAACAAACAGGCTAAGGAACAAGCAAAAGACTCAGGATACAGGCTTTTGCCTCAAACACTAGACAGAGGAAAATCAACATCTCAACTTTCCTATGAATTATCCCCTGCTGAACATTTTAAACATCTGAAAGAACAAAGAGGATCAGAACAAGAAAGAAAGAAACTCTCAACCAATAAACCAGGGCCAGATATACACAAATCCCACTGCAGAGATAAAAACAGCACAGAAAAACGAATATAACATGTCTCTTCTAGAAGTACAAATCTCACATTAATAATCCTCATTGAAAAATAATATGTAAAAATTCTCAGAGAATTCAAAAGCATGATGATAATTATGATCAAGCAACTCAAAGAAGACATTTCATTCACAAACAGGTGAATAGAAAAGGAAGTTAATCCAGGATGTAAAAAAAACAAAAGAATTTGAAGTTTTTAAAAGATGGAAACTAAAAGACTCTCTGAAAATAATAA
>JADRCD010189045.1:4780-31200 GCA_019843815.1 Montemys delectorum | reverse complement strand
ATATATATATATATATATATATATATATACATATACATACACATATACATACAAAAGATCCGTTGCAGACTCTGTGTATGCTACTCTCATTTCTGTGAGTTAATCTATCCTTTTATCATGTTGATTTAGAGGGTCTTGTTTTCTTAGTGTCCTCTACTCCTTCTGGCTCTCACACTCTTTCTCCCTCCTCTTCTTCAGGGTTCCCTGATCCTGAGTCAAGAAATTTGATAGAGATATCAAATTCAGGGTTTAGTGTTCCAAGTCTTCTAATACTCTTATATGATGTCTTGTCCTGGGTGTCTGTATTTGTTCTAATTTGCTATAAAACGAAGCATTTTTGGTGATTTCTCTGCCAGTCAATGATCTATGAGTATGGCAGATTGTCATTAGGAGTCATTCTATTTTTTTTTTCTTTCTCAAATAATAGTATTTAATTTTACTCTATCTATCTAGTCTCTGGTTTTGGTCAACCAATTAGTATAGGATATGGTATTTCTCTTGTGAGCTGGGTTTCAAGTCAAATCAGACAGTTGTTGGTACTTCCCATAAGCTTTGAGACTCCATTAGTTAACATAGGCTGCAGGTAGCACATTATTTTAGACCAAAAGGTTTGAGGTTGGTTTCCCATTTTGTTTCTCCTTTGGTAACATGCAAAGTACCTCACTGTACTAGAGACACTAGCATGAAGTGATAAAGCCTCTTTGTGGACATCATCTCTATTTCGCTAAGTTTAGTGAGTTATGTAGGTACTGTCTTCAGTAATAGAATCTATCAGGGGTTGTCTCGGTACTGCTCTGTATTCAAATGATAAATATAGGCCCCCAAGATCTTGTCGCCCCAATGAGAAGATTCTTACCTACACCAGCCTTTGTTGTGTAAAATGTGCTCCCCAATTTAAAGCTATCAGTTAAGTGCAAGTGGCTATATACAATTTCTGAAGAGAATAGAGGTAGTTGGGGTTTCAGTTACCGAGTAGAGAGAGAGAAAAGAGGAAAGGGGAAGGAGAAACAAGACCAAAAATATTATTTATATATGAATGTATTCTGTGTATATATTCTCAATGAGCTCCTTCAGTTTCATACACTTCAGTGTGAATCCCTTGTCGGATAGAAAACTTCTTTTTCACTCTCTCGGTATATAGTCATACCATGTTGATAAGTCATTTCTTATAGGTCCGCTAGTTTCAGAAGATACTCAGGGCACCAAATGTGCTTCTGTCTCATTGTGTATCATGATGACAAAAGAAAGATAGGCAGTTTGAAAAGTAAATAGCACTACCATTTTGAAATTCAATCATAAATTAAAGGTCACCTACTTATACCAGCTAGCAATGGAAAGTTACAGTAATTTCTAAAGTCACAGCACCAGAAAGTGTGAAAATGAGAAATAAGACTCAGTATAAAATGGAGACACTGCTGGCCAATTTGTGCAAATTTGAAGAAAAGAAAACTTAGATAAGCAATTTCAGTTACTGCTGTGCTGTTTGCTCTTTGAATAAATGTGTACATTCATTTCTTGTTTTTATCCAATGCATCTCTTTTTCTTTGAGGGCTACCCTGCCATATTGCTCAGGACACAAATGCTATCCAACTGAAGGTTCTTAGCCACCAGTTTAAAATAGAAAGCCTCCTTCTAGCCAGGTAGTAGTGACACATACCTTTAGTCCCAGCACTCATGAGGCAGAGGCAGGTGGATTTCTGTATGGTCCCTCCCAGCCAGACCTAAAGCAAAACACTGTCTCAGCACATGTACACACAGATGCACACATACACACACACACACACATACACACACACACACACATACACACACACAGAGAGAGAGAGAGAGAGAGAGAGAGACAAAAGAAAAGAGAAAGAAAAGAAAGTAAAATAATTATAATATGGAAATTAAAATCCATTGTGCAAGTTTAGTAATTACACTGAATTAGAAATAAAAAATAAATTTGAAAATAGTATTGTGGAGATATTTTAGTGTGGCAAAGCCTAATTTATAGCTTAACAAACAGATATCCTCTCCATAAGCATTATCTCTTTAACAGGATGTTGTGGTTCTAAATATGGTGTTAAAATGGTATAACCGTGCCTTATACCCTGAAGCCTATGAAAGCAGCCACATTTTACTAAATATATGATAGTATTAAGAAAGAAGGATTTTATCTAGACAATCTCTGGAAGTAAGTGGTCTCTAACAAGAATTTTATGCATTCTTACAAGGGAGAATTTTGAGGCAGACACACAGAGGATTATAAATATGAAAACAACAGACCACAGAGGCAGAGATTGAAGTGATGGGCTACAAGCTGAGGAATGAAGACACCAGTTAAGGGGGTAAAAGTAAGTCCCCTATTGAGTCTCTAGAAGTAACATAACCCTGCTAATATGTTGATTTCAAATTGACCTTTGCGAATGTGAGAACAAATTTCTGCTGATCAAAGTCATCTAATCTGTGATAATTTATTAGTGTAGCCCAAGGACACTGGTGAACAGATTAAACATTTGAGCCAAATAACAGTTAGTTTTTTCTTCATGTTTTTATTTGGCACTTTTCTCCTTGTTATTCAAAACACTTGACAAAGCAAATGAAGACAGAAAGTATTTTGGCACATAGCTTAGAAGGACATAGTCCGTCATGGAGGCAATGGCATGGCGGCAGGAAGATGACAGGGTAGATCATACTATATCAACAGTCAAGTAGCAAAGAAAGCAAAATGCTGGTATTCATACTTTGTCCATTCTATTCAGTCTAGGAACCCAGCCCACAGGAAGATGCCACTCATTTTCAGGATGGATGTTTTTCTCCTGTCCTGGAAATATACAGAAGATATATCTCCTGTCCTTGTGTTGGTAATGAAGAATCGCTGTCACAATATTAAATTGTTTAGGTACATGTACCTATGGAAGCATATGTTAAAACATGATGGCTATATGCATATGTACATCTATATTTGTATAAATATAAATATATAATGAGTTGCACTATTCTTTTTAGGCTAATAATACCTTGATTTGAGGAATTATGAATCCAAAATTAATCAATCTTGAGGAAGCTGAGCAGTGTGTGTGTGTGTGTGTGTGTGTGTGTGTGTAGACACATACATCTATAACATATGGGGTATTTCAACTGGTAACAAGTGAATATTTCTAATGTTGAGGGAACATTTGATTATCCCCAGGAAGACTTAAAACTTCTTTCACAAAAGAAGCATCCCTTTGAAGCAGAAGGCTCCAATGCTTTTTGAATGTGTAAGTGGAAGGGGATCAGGAACACTTTTCCATAAACATCTGTTTGCATTTCCCAGGATCTTTCTCATGATTTCTACCTTTTGTCTAATTTGTCATTACACCATCTGTTTAAAGATAAAGCTATCACTACTGGTTGGATTACTGGATAACTATTGTTCATGCTAATCATCACATGTAAACCAATACCTTAGTTCTATTTACTGTGAAATAATATGTTGGTGACAGAAGCTGTCTCAGAGGTCCCATTTGTGAACAATTCTGAAAACAGAATAAAATAAAGATAATTATGTAATCAACTAAATAGAAACATTTCTAGAAAAATGACCTTAATTTAGATCCTAAATTGTTTTAGACAGAATTGTACAGAATACACAATTCAAGGCTTGTGACCTTGACAATTGCAGAGCAAGTTCCTGGCTTAGCAAACATCCATTGGAGTAAGAACAGAGTATAGGCCACTCACAAAATTTCTAAAATCATGAGTTTGCTGAAGAAGCTCTCTAACGAATAGAAGCCAGATGTAGATCCATGGGCCAACCATGAGCTATAGACTTTGATTTAATCTGTTCGGTCTTTCTAACATGAGAAGAAAAATTTCAAATTTGAAATATTAAAATGTTATTATCTTCTAGGAATTTTAGTTATGCAAAAAATTAATTATTTTGATTCAATTACTAAAATTTTATTTACTTAACAAATTAGTATCAATGATACTGAAGGTACTATGCAATAAAACTCACTACTATAAGACACTCAAATTATTAAGAATATTGATGCAGTCTCTGATCCTATAATCTTAAAGGCTATATACCTTTGAGTAGATAATTAAAAATTTAATACAAATAGATTAGTTTTGACTAATATATCTCACATAACAATCATAAACTAATATCCTGTGTGTCACAAGGCAAATCATGCTGAAATATGGTAAAAATGGAATTCACTAAAGCTTAAATTAAAAGTACACTCACATACATATTGATTAATATATGCACAAGAATACACACACACTAAGTTGATGCTGAATGATTTTTCTTTGACCTAAGCATTTGTTTGGAGTTCACGCTAATCAGTAATAGGACTGGGAGCAAACATGTCCTGCAAAATAGTCCTGAGCAAATGTGTTTTGTTGACATGGGAATGCCATTGTCAAAGACCACAGTGAGTTAGCCCATGGGAAATGGAAAAGCTTTCCCTGGCTATGCTCAGCAAAATGACAAATTCTCCTTTCCTGAGTGTATGTGCAGGAAAGATCCACTGCAACTTCTCTCCATGTTCACAGCCTGAAGACAGTCTCTCTATAGACCCTGTTCCTACCAAGGTTAGCTAAAACTGCCTCTTTGTTCAACTATATCTTATTGCCCTACTTTCTGGATTAGCTATTTGCAATAATCCTATCTCTGTCTACTCCAAATAATAAATACATTGAGCTTCCAGAGTGCTGCAACTTCTTCATCAGAAAGCCCAGACCACCCAAGCCCAAGTTTTTCTGTCTGTCATTTGTGAGTCTTTCGCTCTTACATTTCTTCATTGTCCTTGTCAAGGGTTCTGGATTAAGGTAATATACAGGGACAGAGCAAACAGGTCTCCTACTTCTAAATAGTCCTCTGAATTTCAAGAGACATAAGTAATTGACATGATAATTATAAACTAAAATGAAACAAATATAAGAAACATAGAACTCATTTGTATAAACCAAGTAATGGTAGCTATTTTTAAGAGTCCTAATAATCCATGCCTTAATTTTCATTTTACAATGCCCTCTCCAGTGGATCCTCAAATATCATGATGGTGTTCTCTAACTCTGTGGTTGAAGCTTTTCTTTCTTTAAGCAGTCAATAAATATTTGTTCTGAAAAATCAATATTCCCCAGCCCCCAGAGCAAACTCTTCGAATAGCCAGATATGCATATTTGTCTCTTCTAATGATGACAATAGGATATTTTTGCTCAAAGGGGAAATTGAGTTTTCCTGAAATAATGAGGAAAAGCCATGTACTTTTTCCCAGAGAGCAGTATGGCTGATGACTCATTTACCTATGGATAACTTTTGAAAGGCTGAAATTCACAGGATTAAGGGGAGCTTCTCTCACTACATTTCAAAAGGTGAAGGCCCACATTTTAAAGATAAAGCTGCTTTCCTGGGATAACTCTTATTCAGTATATTTCTTCTAAGGATCAGTAAGAACAGCCCATGGGGAATGTCGAAACACAATGTAAAGAAGCTGGAGCCCTTTGAGGATGCAATATATAGAAATCCTGGGAACAGGTCCTGGTGCTTATGTTTTTAACATGGCAGCAAGACCCTACTCGCATATCAAGGTTATCTAACCACGAAAGGATTTTAAGATTCAGGATATCTGCTTATAGTAGCCATGATCCCAGAATCAACTATGAGGCCAGATGTTTGTGAATGGGGATAACTGGGAAGGAGATAGGTTGATTATAATCTGGTCTGGAACTCTAACACCACCTTCCTCTGCACCAGGTTGTGGAGAAAGAGGAACACTCCTTCATTGCTGGTGGGACTCCAAGCCGGTACAACCACTCTGGAAATCAATTTGTCTGTTCCTCCAGAAATTGGACATAGTACTACCAGAGGACCCAGCTATACCATTCCTGGGCATATACCCAGAAGATGTTCCGACATTTAATAAGGACACATGCTCCACTATGTTCATAGCACCCTTATTTATAATTGCCAGAAATCAGAAACAACTCAGATGTCCCTCAACAGAGGAATGGATACAGAAAATATGGTACATCTACACAATGGAGTACTACTCAGCTATTAAAAACAATGAATTTATGATATTCTTAGGGAAATGGATGGACCTGGAGAATATTATCCTGAGTGAGGTAACACAATCACAAAAGAACACATATGGTATGCACTCTCTGATAAGTGGATATTAGCCCAGAAGATTGGGATACACAGAGTACAATCCACAAACCACAAGAAATTCAAGAAGAAGGAAGACCAAAATGTAGATACTTTATTCCTTCTTAAAAGGGGGAACAAAATACCCATGGAAGGAGTTGCAGAGACAAACTATGGAGCAGAGACTGAAGGAAGGACAATTCAGAGACTACTCCATCCACCTGGGAATCCTTCCCATATCAATCATCAAATCCAGACACTATTGTGGATGCCAGCAAGTGCTGGCTGACAGGAGCCTGAGATAGCTATCTCCTGAGAGGCTCTGACAGTACTGGACTAATACAGAAGTAGAGGCTCACAGCCATCCATTGGACTGAGTACAGTTCTCCAATGAAGGAGCTAGAGAAAGGACCTAAGGAGCTGAAGGGTTTGCAGCCCCTTAGGACAAACAACAATATGAACTAACTAGTATCCTCAGAGCTCCCAAGGACTAAACCACCAACCAAAAAGTACACCTGGTGTGACTCATGGCTCCAGCAGCATATGCATAGCAGAGGATGGCCTAGTCAGTCATCAATGGGAGGAGAAGCCCTTGGCCCTGTGGGTTCTATGCCCCAGTGTAGGGAAATGCCAAGGCCAGAAAGTGGAAGAGGGTGGGTTGGTGAGCAGGGGGAGAGGGGAGGGTACAGGGTTTGTTTGGTTGGTTGGTTTTTGTTTTTTGTTTATTTTATTTTATTTTTTCCTTTTTTTTTTTTTCAGAGGGGAAACTGGGAAAGGAGATATCATATGACACGTAAATAAAGAAAATATATAGTAAAAAAAAAAAATTCATCCTTTTTGATGATGCAGCCCTGACTCCTAGCCACTTGTGCCAGACAGAACATTTGCTACTACAGTCTTAAAATTTCACATCAGATTAACTAAAGTAAACTCTTGTGGAATTTCTTCCTGATTACCTCCCTCCCCAGTCTCTGCCATCAATCAAATCCTTATTTCTCTACAAGCAAGCCCTGGGCTCAGCTTCCCACTTCCTCCTCTTTCCTTGGAGCAGTTTCTTTAGATAACTTTTTCTCTGCCCTTTTGAGATGTAAAACAACGATCCTGGGATGACTTTCTCAAGGACCTTCAAGCCATTCCTTTGAAATGCAAACATTAAAAGGATAGCCTCCATCCCCCAGTCTCTACTGTAGGTTAGACTCCTAACTTTGATCAGCATTAATGAGCAAACAATGAGGGCCTAATCGCATTGACCCACCTCTGCTCTAAGATCTTCTAGGCACCCTTTTCATTAACTTACCTTACCATTTAAAGAGCTCCTTTGTGTTTCCTTGCTTAAAAGAGTCTTGACCTTATCGCAATAGCCATCAATAAATCTTCTTGGCTGCTTCACACTCTCTATCTGGTGCAATTTTCTTTTGACAGGAGAGTTGTCCTCCCTGACTTGAAGGTAACTGTTCTTCCCTTACTTATCCTGTGAGCTTGTCTCTTGCTTCCCACTTCCTTTTACCTTTCTGTCCAATTGTTTTACACTTGAGCCTGTAATTTTGCTTCAATAGTGCATTGTGACTTTTGAGGTGAATTCTGGTCTGAAGGCACAAGAAGATTCATATATTTTCCATAAATAAGAATATTTTTTTTTTCTGGAATATAGTGTTTGGCTCTTGATAGAAACAGAACAACCATTAGGGGCTCGTCTCTGATGGTCAAATAGGTTTTCTTGATAAATGGGACACTGTAAGGAATGGGCCCATTGCCTGTAACCAGGATTGAAAATCTACTGAGAATTGAGGAAAAATCAGTCCTTAGGTCAGTTGTCATTGATTCCATGGGTGTGTTTCTACTTTCTATTTAAGACTAAAGTGACCTTATAATTCATTAAATAATTTTCAGACCTTCAGGAATCATAGAGTGCTAGTAAACACGCTGAAACAACATTTATAAGGAGTTCTAAAGGGCTGCGAACCCTTCAGCTCCTTGGATCCTCTCTCTAGCTGCTTCATTGGGGACCCTGTACTCAGTCCAATGGATGGCTGTAATCCTCTACTTCTGTACTAGTCGGGTACTGTCAGAACCTATGCCCCAGTGAAAGGTGTTAGCATCAGGACATCCAAAGCCTGTGGCGATGCATGGGCGGGTCCACAGACCTGTTGCCAGGGCAACAGCCACCATATTCCCAGAATCCATGGGGCTCACCTTCCACCTTTACCTGTGGCTGCTACATCACAATCCATATATATATACGGGGAACATTCCTCAATTTTTCTCTCTTTCCCCCTCCTCTCTTTCCGTGCCACTTCCCCCTCTCTCCCTCTCAATTAAAACTCTTACAAGTGGAACTGTTTGAGCCTAGTGTGGTATGTTCTGACACCACCCTTCGAGCTAACACATCAAAGGGGAATGCCAGGGCCAGGAAGTGGGAGAGGTTGGGTTGATGAGCAGAGAGAGTGGGGAGGGAACAGGGTTTTTGTTTTGTTTTGTTTTGTTTTGTTTTGTTTTTTAATTTATTTTTTTATCTTTTTTTCAGAGGGGAAACTGGGAAAGGAGATATCATATGACATGTAAATAAAGAAAATATCTAAGGAAAAAAGGAATCTTCTAAGAAAAATGATCTTTAGGATTGTAGTATATAATTTTTAAAAGCATGCTTCACCTTCTCGGGACCCCGCTCTTGCCATCCTGTGTTCTACCCATTATCCCGGCTAGCCTTGCCAAGCCAGAGCTCAGAGATCGCTCTCTTGCCAGCCAACTATCCTGCAGCCAGCTCTGCCAGTGTCCACCCTGTCTGTCTCAGCTCTGGCCAACAGCCTGCTTGCATGTCTCCGCACACACACACCCCACACAGCCCCGCCCAATGATTAGCTTCTGCTGTCTTTATTAGCCAATCAACACTTAGGGAGATTATTAGGGAAGCTATTAGGGAAACTCTTACATAAGATCACTATATAAAGGTGCCCATAAAAGCATTCGTAGTCTTCAGTGATCAACGTGAAACATGTTTAAGTTGCATGTATACCTGGGCACTCGCACAGGTCTTCGCATTGGGATGCAGTCACACAAACATCTCCCACAAACACAGAGTGATAAATACTATAAGGCCATGTTTATGTTCTGAGTAAACTTGTCATCAAAATGGACCACCTTCATTCATGCCCCTAAAATCCACAGCCTCAGTCAGTCCCTCACTGGCAAAGTTTTTCCTGCATCTTTTCTCAGACACCTTTCATACAGTCCCTCCTTTAATTCTTCACAAACACAAAAGGCACTGTCTCTCTGTAATTGGAGCCCCTCTCGTTTATAGTTTTTTTTTTTCTTTTGGTAAAGGGAAGTGTTTTAACCACAGGCAAAATATCTACTTACAAAGAATGAAAAAGAAGACACTCTAAGAATGGCTTTCTCATGTTGCCAAGTTTAATTTCCTCCTAGCTTTCTCTTTCTTTTCTTTCCTTTTTTCTTTCTTCTTTCTTCTTTTCTTTTCTTTCTGAGTTCCTTTTTTAATTCGTGTCTAATACACAGCTTTGTAAAAAGTATGCTTAGGTATCATTAAATTTTTCAATCATGGAATTCTACAAGGGAAAAAGATATAAATCAGGGTGGCACATGAAGAAAGGTGAGCTCACTCTTCTGTCTTTATTCAAACATTTTGCTCTAGCAGAACCAGGATTATGGGAGGTTTTCTGAGAAAATGCAAAAAATGTAAAATTCTGTGCTATTCTGTGCTATGCCCAAGTTACTCCCCTTTCTTTCCCGCTTCCTTTTCCTTCTTTCCAGAAAGAATCTCTATCAGCATAATCTTAGAGGGTCACAGAGGCCACAGCATAGTTTTTCTTCTCCTACAAACTTTTAATTTACTTCTTTAGCCTCTTGTTTTCATCTATTTTGTATCTAATTAAAATATTATTATTATTGCCTTCTAACCTTTTCCTCCCTCTAACCTTTCTTATGTCCAACCCTGTTACTCTCAAAACTACAGTCCCCTTTCCTTTGAATACTATATAAACAAAATTTGTTGAGTCCAGTTAGTGTTGCTCGTATGTACCTGATTTCAGGGCAAATCACTTGGTATTAGATTACCATTTAAGGACCTTATCACTAACTATGGCTTATTCCTCCTCTCTCATCAGTGATTAATTTCCTTTGGCTCTTTCTTTAGGGTTAGATCCCTGTGAGATTTCCCACATCCACCCTGGCATGTCTACTACTGTCATCCTCCTTTGGATAATTTTTTGGCAGCCATGTTATTACGAAGTCATTGGTGTAGATTCCCTATTATTTATAGGAGACACAATCTCACAGCATTCTTCCAGTTTCTTTGGATAGGCACCCTGAAGTGAGTTGTTCTCTGTATTTTGACCAATTCTGGCTTTCTATTATGGGCTCCATTTGCCTCCAAAAGAAGTTTCTTTGGTGATAGGTGATATCCACACTTTACTATGTGTATAAGAATAATTTTTGGAAGGCAATTAGGATTTAGGTTGGTTTAGTAGTAGTAGGTTCTCTTCTAATATCCATAATCACTGTATCTCTGAAATAGTTGGCTATGTTTCTAGAACCAGACATAATTCCCCTTCTATTGTGTAGGCTTAATCCAAGTAGACAGTGGTTATTATTCTCAAGATATGTGTACCACTACTGCACCTTTAGAAATACCTTGTTGTGCTTCATAGGTATCACAGCTGGGTAGGACGTTTGCTTAATTTTATCTCGTGAAATTTGCATAGTGTATTATGGTAAAATGAAACCTAGACGTTGTGGCTGAGGCTTTCGGGTTCAATCCAGCTCAAAACTAAGAAGTCAGAGGTTCTCAGTATTCCTCATGTTGCAACACCTTAGTAAAGTCTCTCATGTTGTGATTCCCAAGCATAAAATTATTTCATTGCTACTATAATTTTGCTACTGTTATGACTTGCAATGTAAATATATGAAATGTAGGATATCTGATATGTGATCCCCAAAGGGTTCATGACCCACTGAGTAAGAATTATTGTTCTTACTTCTATGTCCAAAGTTTGGAGAGTCTTTAGGATTTAACCTCTAGGAATCAACCAAAGACAACATCAATCACCTATATTGTTATGGTAGTATTTTGGAATCCCATGACAAATAATTCAAAAGGAAGTTTCTCAAGGCTTGTTCTGGTATCATCATTAGATGGTATACAGCTCTTAGAAGGAACGTGTCAGTCCAGGTAGAATAATTTCATTTTATAAGTAAATAACAGGGCAGTGGTGGTGCATATCTAGCACTTGAGAAGCAGAGCCAGGAATATCTCTCAGAGTTCAACACCATCCTAGTCTACAGTATGAGTTTTAGGTCAGCCAAAACTGCATAGAGAAACTCTTTCTTGACAGATACACACCAAAATAAGATAAAATAAAATAACAATAAGAGGTCTGACATCTGCACCCCTGAGCTGAGGCTGATCCACAGCCCATTGTGCATGGGTCCTCCCAGGAGAGACCTGCTCTACCCAGGAGTGCTTTGACTCACAGGCTCAGAGGTGAGACCACCCCTTTCTCTCCAATAACTGTCTGGGACAGGGTGGTGAGGAGCACACAGTGTGCAAGAACAGTAGAGCAGCTGAGACAGGATCATTCCAGTCTCCATCTGTACCCAGAGATTGGGCTTTTCCAGAGCCCTCTGTACACAAGTTCCACCAAGAGAGAGCTGGTCTCCCAGGAGTGCTGACACAGGCTTACAGACTCACAGGAGGAACATGGTCTAGCCAGAGACAGCAAGAACATCTAACACCAGAGATAACCAGATGGCAAAAGGCAAGCACAAGAACCTTACCAACAGAAACCAAGGCTATTGGCATCATCAGAACTCAGTTCTACCACCACAGCAAGTCCTGGATACCCCAACACACCAGAAAAGCAAAATGTGGATTTAAAATCACATCTCATGATGCTGATAGAGGATTTTAAGAAGGACATAAATAACTCCCTTAAAGAAATACAAGAGAACACAAGTAAACAAGTAGAAGCACTTAATGAGGAAACATAAAAATCCCTTAAAGAATAACAGGAAAACACAACCAAACAGGTCAAGGAATTGAACAAAGACATCCAGGATCTAAAAATGGAAGTAGAAACAATAAAGAAATCACAAAAGGAGACAACTCTAGAGATATAAAAGAGATCAGGAACCATAGATATAAGCTTCACCAACAGAATACAAGAAATAGAAGAGAGAATCTCAGGCACAGATGATGTTATAGAAAACATTGACACAACAATCAAAGAAAATGCAAAATACAAAAAGAACCTAACTCAAAACATCCAAGAAATACGGGACACAATGAGAAGACCAAACCTAAGAATAATAGGTATAGAAAAGAGTGAAGATTCCTAACTTAAAGTGCCAGTAACAATCTTCAACACAAGTATAGAAGAAAATTTCTGTAGCCTAAAGAAAGAGATGCCCATGAACTTACAAGAAGCCTACAGAATACCAAATAGATTGGATCTGAAAAGAAATTTCTCCTGTTACATAATATTCAAAACACCAAATGCACAAAACAAAGAAAGAATATTAAAAGCAGTAGAGGAAAAAGGTCAAGTAACATATAAATGGAGAACTATTAGAATTACATCAGACTTCTCACCAGAGACTATGAAACCCAGAAGATCCTGGGCAAACATCATACAGACCCTAAGAGAACAAAAATGCCAGCCCAAGGTTACTATACCCAGCAAAACTCTCAATAACCATAGATAGAGAAACCAAAATATTCCATGACAAAAACAAATTTACACAATCACTCTCCACAAATCCAGACCTTCAAAGGATAATAAATGAAAAACTCCAACAGAAGGAGGGAAACTACACCCTAGAAATTAGCAAGAAAATAATCTTCTTTTAACAATTCAAAAAGAAGATAGCCACAAAAAACATAATCCCACCTCTAACAACAAAAATAATAGGAAGAAACAATCTTTTCTCCTGAATAACTCTTAATATCAATGGACTCAATTCCCCAATAAGAAGACATAGACTAACAGACTGATTATGTAAATAGGACACAACATTTTGCTTCATACAGGAAACCCACTGTAGTGAAAAAGACAGACACTACTTCAGAGTATAAGGCAGGAAAAATGATTCTCCAGGCAAATGGTTCCAAAAAACAAGCTGGAGTAGCCATTTTAATACTGAATAAAATCGACTTTCAACCTCATGTTATCAAAAAAGTTAAGGAAAGACACTTCATACTCATCAAAGGTGAAATCTACCAAGAAGAACTTTCTATTCTGAACATCTATGCTTCTAATGAAAGAGCATCCACATTTATAAAAGAAACTTTACTAAAGCTCAAAGCACACATTGCACTGCACACAGTAATAGAGGACCCCACTCTCAGCAATGGACAGATCTTGGAAACAGAAACTAAACAGAGACAGTGAAACTAACAGAAGTTAGGAACCAAATGAAATTAACAGATATCTATAGAACATTTTATCCTAAAGCAAAAGAATATACCTTCTTCTTAGCATCTCATGGTACCTTCTCCAAAATTGACCATATAATCAGTCACAAAACAGGCTACAAAAGATACAAGAAGATTGAAATAAACCCATGCATCCTATCAGATCACCAGGGACCAAGGCTGGTCTTCAATAACAACATAAACAATAGAAAGCCCACATACACGTGGAAGCTGAACAACACTCTACTCAATGATAAACTGGTCAAGGAAGAAATAAAGAAAGAAATTAAAGGCTTTTCAGAATTTAATGAAAATGAAGCCACAACATACACAAATTTATAGGACACAACGAAAGCAGTCCTAAGAGGAAAACTCATAGCTCTGAGTGCCTCCGAAAAGAAATTGGAGAGAGCATACACTAGCATCTTGACAATGCATCAGAAAGCTCTAGAACAAAACTAAGCAAATACATCCAAGATAAATAGAAGGCAGGAAATGATCAAGCAAGTGGAAACAAGAAGAACTATACAAAGAATCAACCAAACCAGGAACTAGTTCTGTGAGAAAACCAATAAAATAGATAAACCCTTAGGCAGACTAACTAGAGGGCACAGAGACAGTATCATAATTAACAAAATCAGAAATGAAAAAGGAAACACAACAACAGAAACCTAGAAAATACGAGATATCATCAGATCCTACTACAAAAGCCTATACCCAACAAAATTGTAAAACAGGGATAAAATGGACAATTTTCTAGACAGATACTAGGTATCAAAGTTAAATTAAGATCAGATAAATGATCTAAACAGTCCCATATCCACCGAAGAAACAGAAACAATCGTTAATAGTCCCCCAACCAAAAAAAAAAGCCCAGGTCCAGATGGATTTAGTACACAGTTTTGTCAAACCTTCAAAGAAGACCTAATACCAATACTCCTCAAGCTATTCCACAAAATAGAAAGAGAAGGTATTCTACCCAATTCATTCTATAAAGTCTCAATTACTCTGATACCTAAACCACACAAAGACTCAACAAAGAATGAGAACTTCAGACCAATTTCCCTTATGAATATTCATGTAAAAATACTCAATAAAATTCTCAAATACTGAATCCAAGAACACATCAAAATGATCATCCATCACGATCAAGTAGGCTTCATGCCAGGGATGCAGGGATGGTTCAATATAAGGAAATCTATCAACGTAATCCATTATGTAAACAAACTCAAGGGAGAAAAATATGATCATCTCATTAGATGCTGAGACAGTACTTGACAAAATGCAACACTATTTCATGATAAAAGTCTTGGAAAGATCAGGAATTCAAGGCCTGTACCTCATAGTAAAAACAATATATAGCAAACCAGTAGCCAACATAAAACTAAATGAAGAGAAACTTGAAGCAATCCCACTAAAATCAGGGACTAGACAAGGCTGCCTACTTTCTCCCTATCTATTTAATATAGTACTCAAAGTCCTAGACAGAGCAATTAGACAACAAAAGGAGATCAAAGAGATACAAATTGGAAAGGAAGAAGTCAAAATATTATTATTTGCAGATGCTATGATAATATACTTAAGTGACCCCAAAAATTCCACGAGAGAACTCCTAAACCTGATACACAACTTAAGCAAAGTAGCTAGATATAAAATTAACTCAGGCAAATCAATGACCTTCCTTTACACAAAGGATAAACAGGCTGAGAAAGAAATTAGGGAAGCAACACCCTTTACAATAGTCACAAATAATACAAAATACCTTGGTGTGACTCTAACTAAGCAAATGAAAGATTTGTATGACAATAATTACAAGACTCTGAAGAAAGAAATCGAAGAAGATCTTAGAAGATGAAAAGATGCTCATAGATTGGCAGGATTAATATAGTAAAAATGAACATCTTGTCAAAAGCAATCTACAGATTCAATGCAATCCTCATCAAAATTTCAACTCAATTCTTCACAGAGTTATAAAGAGCAATTTGCAAATTCATATGGAATAACAAAAAACCTAGGATAGCAAAAATTATTCTCAAGAATAAAAGAATTTCTTGGGGAAATCACCATCTCTAACCTCAAGTTGTATTACAGAGCAATAGTTATAAAAACTGCATGGTGTTGTTATGGTGACAGGCAAATAGATCAAGAGAATAGAATTGAAGACCCAGAAATGAACCCACATGCCTATTGTCCCTTGATCTTTGAAAAAGCAACTCAAACCATCCAGTGGAAAAAAGATAGCATTTTCAACAAATGGTGATGGCTCAACTGGTGGTTAGCTTGTAGAAGAATGCAAATTAATCCATTCTTATCTCCTTGTACAAAGTTCAAGGCCAAGTGTATCAAGTACCTCCACATAAAAGCAGATCCACTGAAACTAATAGAAAAGAAAGTGGGGAAGACCCTCGAGCACATAGGCACAGGGGTAAAATTTCCTGAACAGAACACCAATAGCTTATGCTCTAAGATCAAGAATTGACAAATGGGACCTCATGAAGTTGCAAAGCTTCTGTAATGCAAAAGACACTGTCAACAGGACAAATCAGCAACCAACAAATTGGGAAAAGATCTTTACCAAACCTATATCTGATAGAGGGCTAATATCCAATATGTACAAAGAACTTAAGAAGTTAGACTCCAGAGAATCAAATAACCCTATTTAAAAATGGAGTACAGAGCTAAACAAAGAATTCTCAATTGATAAATACCAAATGGCTGAGAAGCACCTAAAGAAATGTTCAACATCCTTAATCATCAGGGAAATGCAGACAAAACAACTCTGAGATTCCACCTCACATCAGTCAGATTGGCTAGGATAAAAAACTCAGGTGACAGCAGATGCTGGAGAGGTTGTAGAGAAAGAGGAACACTCCTTCATTGCTGGTGGGATTGCAAGCTGGTACAACCACTCTGGAAATCAGTTTGGAGGTTCCGCAGGAAATTGGACATAGTTCTACCTGAGGACCCAGCTATACCACTCATGGGCATATACCCAGAAGATGCTCCAACATGTAATAAGGACACATGCTCCACCATGTTCATAGCAGTCTCATTTATAATAGCCAGAAACTGGAAACAACCCAGATGTCCCTCAACAGAGGAATGGATACAGAAATTGTTGTATATCTACACAATGGAGTACTACTCAGCTATTAAAAGCAATGAATTTATGAAATTTTTAGAGAAATAGATGGATCTGGAGAATATCATCCTGAGTGAGGTAATCCAATCACAAAAGAACACACACGGCATGCACTCTCTGATAAGTGGTTATTATCCCAGAAGTTTGGAATATAGGAAGAATGACCCACAAACCACAAGAAACTCAAGAAGAAGGATGACCAAAATGTGGACATTTCATTCCTTCTTAAAAGAGGGAACAAAATACCCACGGAAGGAATTGCAGAGACTAACTATGGAGCAGACAGTGAAAGAAGGACAATCTAGCCTGAGATAGCTGTCTCCTGAGAAGCTCTGACAGTACCTGACTAATACAGAAGTAGAGGCTCACAGCCATCCATTGAACTGAGTACAAGATCCCCAGTGAAGGAGTTAGAGAAAGGACCCAAGGGGTTTTCAGCCTCTTAGGACGAACAACAATATGAACTAACTAGTACCCTCAGAGCTCCCAGGGACTCAATCACCAACCAAGGACTATACATGGTGGGACTGATTGTTCTGGCAGCATGTGTATAGTAGAGGATTGCAAAGTCGATCATTAATGGGAGGAGAGGCCCTTGGCCCTGTGAAGGTTCTGTGCCCCAGTGTAGGGGAATGCCAGGACCAATAAGTGGGAGAAGGTGGAGTGGCAAGCAGGGGGAGGGAGGGGGGAGGCAACAGGAGTTTGTTCTTGTTTTTTTGTTTGTTTGTTTGTTTTATTTTATTTTATTTTTGGAGGGGAAACTTGGAAAAGAGAATCATATGACATGTAAATAAAGAAAATTTCTAATAAAAAATGATTAAAAAAAGAGAAAATGCTAACCCTAACTGTAACCCTAAAAAAAAAAAAATTGACAAATAGGACTTCATAAAATTGCAAAGCTTCTGTAAGGCAAAAAACACTGTCAATAGGATAAAACGGCAACCAACAAATTGGGAAACGATCTTTACCAATCCCCACATCTGATAGAGGGCTAATATCTAAGATATACAAAGAATTCAAGAGGTTCAACCCCAGAGAATCAAATAATCCTATTATAAATGGTGTACAGAGCTAAACAAAGAATTTTCAACTGAGGAATTCCAAAAGGCTGTGAAGTGTCTAAAGAAAATGTTCAACATACTTAGTCTTCAGGGAAGTGCCTTATTCCCTGAGATTCCATCTCATACCAGTCAGAATGGCTAATATCAAAAACTCAGGTGACAGCAGATGCTGGAGAGGAGGTGGAGAAAGAGGAACACTCCTCCATTGCTGGTGGGATTCCAACCACTCTGGATATCAGTTTGGCAATTCCTCAGAAAACTGGAAACAGTACTAATGGAGGACCCAGTTATACCATTCCTGAGCATATACCTATAAGATGCTCCAACATGTCATAAGCACACATGCTCCACTATGCTCATAGCATCCTTATTTATAATAACCAGAAGCTGAAAAGAACCTAACTGTCCCTCAACAGAGGAATGGATACAGAAAAAGTGGTACCTTTACACAATGGAGTACTGCTCAGCTATTAAAACAATGATTTCATGAAATTCTTAGGGAAATGGATGGAACTAGAAAATATCATTCTGAGTGAGGTAACCTAATCACAAAAGAACCCACATGGTATGTAATCGCTGAGAAGTTGATATTAGCCCAGAAGCTTGGAATACCCAAGATATAATTCACAAACCACATGAAACTCAAGAAGAAGGAAGACCAAGGTGTCAATATTTAGGTCCTTGTTAGAAGGGGGAATAAAATACATATGAAAGGAGTTACAGAGATAAAGTGTGGAGCAGAGGTTGTAGGAATTACCATCCAGAGACTGTTCCACCTAGGGATCCATTCCATATACAGTCATCTAGACACTATTGTGGATTCCAACAAGTGCTTGGTGACAGAAACCTATTATAGCTTTCTCCTGAGAGGCTCTACCAGTGCCTGACAAATACAGAGGTGGATGCTCACAGCCAACCATTGTAGTGAGCACAGGGTCTTGAATGGAGGAACTAGAGAAAGGACTCAAGGAGCTGAAGGTTTTGCGGCCCCATCGGAGGGTCAACAATATGCACTAACCAGTACCCCCAGAGCTCCCAGGGACTAAACCACCAACCAAAGAGTATACATGGTGGGACTCATGGCTCTAGCTGCATATGTAGCAGAGGATGCCCTTGTTGGACGTCAATGGGAGGAGAGGCCCTTGGTCCTGCGAATGCTCTATGCCCCAGTGTAGGGGAATGCCAGGGCCAGGAAGCAGTAGTGGGTGGGTTGGTGAGTAGGGTGGGGCATAGGAGACTTTTGGAGGGGAAACCAGGAAAGGTGATAACATTTGAATTGTAAATAAAGAAAATATCTATAAAAATGGAAAAATAACAACAATAATATGTGTATGTGTGTATAAAGATGCACTCATATGTATTATATGCAATTTTAGGTAAGAATAATGCGATTTTGTATGAATATTTCAAACTTCTACATTTGTTTTTACTTATTCTCTTTACACTCTGCTCACAGTCTCCCTCCTGGTCACTCACCCCACAGTTTTTCTCCTCATCCCCTCCGCCATTCTCCTCTCAGATAGTGGAGGCCCCCTGGATATCTCCCCACCCTGGTACATCAAGTCTCTGTGGGGTTAGATATATCCTTTCCCACTGCAGCCAGACAAGACAACCCGGTTGGTAGAACATATCCCATATACATGCAACAGCTTTTGGGATAGCCCCTCCCTGCATTGTTCTGGACTCACCTGAAGACCAAGTTGCATGCTTTCTACATATGTGCTTGGAGGCCTAGTTCCAGCCCATGGTTAGTGGCTCAGTCTTTGTGAGTCCCTAGTCTAGATTAGTTGACTCTAGTGATTTTCTTGTGGAGTTCTGATCTCTTCTTCATCCTGTCCATCTCCTCTCTCTGCTCTCTGTCTTCTTCTAGACTGATCTCTCGTACTCTTCTCAGTTAAGTTCTCCTTCTTGATTTCTCCTTTCATATCACTCACGTCACACTGTTTCCCTTGATATCTACTACCCCTCTCTCCACCTCTGTCCATCACTAAGCTGTAGCTTCTTCTCCCGCTTCTCCTTCTAATCCTTCTCCTTCTCCTCCCCTTCTTCTTCTTTGTCTTCCTCCTCCTTCTCTTCTTAACTTTTCTAGATTTGCCATTACTTTAGGTCATATCTTACTATAGAATATTTGGATATAGGAACCAAGTATGAGAAATAACATGTAATGCTTGCTTTTCAGGTTTGTGTTACCTCACTCAATATAATGAGTTTTATAGTTCTAT
Organism: Montemys delectorum; assembly: GCA_019843815.1. NCBI lineage: Eukaryota > Metazoa > Chordata > Mammalia > Rodentia > Muridae > Montemys > Montemys delectorum. The sequence goes on along the minus strand of JADRCD010189045.1, from coordinate 11,225 downwards.
TATTTTAACATGCAAGTATTATAGCTTAATTTTATTTTTATTTATCAATTGATTTATTATATTTATTTCTTATGTATATATATATATATATATACATTCTAATTTATATAGTTGAATCATATTCCATAGTGTTTAAATATAACATTTTCAGTATCTTTTCATCTGTTGAAGGACATTTAAATTGCTCTCACTTCTTAGCTGCTGTGAATAGAACAGCAATGAACATTGCTGAGCCAGTTAACTGTGAACTAAGACATTGAGTCCTTTGGGCTTATGCCAAGAATATATGGCTGGGCCATATGATAGATTTATTTTTAGCTATTTGAGAATTTTCTGTTCTGATTTCCATCATGGCATCCCTTCATCAGTAAATAAGGATTCTTTTGCCTCCACATGCCATTCACTATTGCTTAATTGTGTTTTGTTGTTAATATTGCCCATTTTGATGTGCATAAAATGAAATCTCACAAGTTTTTTAAATTTGTGTTTCCATAATCCAAGGTTGATTTAATAGTTTTGAGATGTCTTTCTTACCTGTCTTTTGAAAACTCTCTATTTCCTGTCCAAAGCCCATTTTTAAAAATGTGTCTTTTGTTTTTGTTTGTTTGTTTGTTTGTTGATTTGCTTGTTTTGACTCATTGCCTTTTGTGTTCTGTATATATTCTAGATAACAGTCTTCTGCCAGATACGTGGAGGGAAACAATTCTCTCTCCCCTTGTGAGTTTCTTCCTTGCTTGGTTGTTTCCTTACCTTGACAAAACATTTTTAATTTTATGGTGTGCAGCTTTACCAGTTGTTGGTACTAATTCCTGAGCAAAAGGAGTCTTGTACTGAATACCCTTTCCAATACATATAAAGACAATATTAGTTAGGATTTTTTTCTAACTCATAGATTATTTTTGGTCATGGCTTACATGGGACAGCCTTTTCAGACTCTAAGTTACATTGTAAGTACCCTTGTCTATGAACTTCAGTCTACAAGGGCACAGCCATGAAAAGAAAGGGTGTTATCACTGTCACCCATTACGACCCACTAGTAGTCACTGCTCCGACATCTCTGTCTCCTCAGAAGTAGTTGAAGTTATACTTATCGAAATTCTGTGGTCTTTCCAGAATGTGTGCAAATACAAACTCATTAATTCTGTCCTTACCTTTATTGAGCTGGAATGCAGCTAAATGTATGGGTCTGTGTTCTTATTCAATGATTCATTGATTTCATGACCTTGCCTAGCACAGATCACTAGGATGCAGATCAGTTGATACATTTCCCATCTCCTGTAAGGAGCAGAAGGCCTGAGAGCCCAGACCTATAAAAGTTGAGCTTCTTTTCTAAAACATTAAGAGGATGGGCTCCATCACTCAGAATATCACAGACTCAAGGTCAGGGTCAAGTGCTGCTTAGTTGGCTTTGCAGAAGTCACTAAAAGACAAGGAGTATACAGCATAGCAGTGAGTAAACATATGAATCCCAGTTATCCAGAATGAAAAGTTTACAAATAGAGAAGGGCTAGGAGAATGTCTCAGTGCTCAGAGTACATCCATGAAAAACTGAATAGCTATGGAAATAAAATATAACTTGGTATCCCAGTAAACCTGTAGTTCAGAAACAAACAAGTAAACAAACAAAAACAATCAATAATTCTCCACAGACAATTTAGGAATTTCCAGCAAAACTGAAGGAAACTTTCTCTCAAACAAGCATAAATAAACCAAAAGACTTTTTTATTTAGTTTTTTGTTTTGTTTTGTTTTGTTAAAAAATCACTTAATTTTTCCATTTCTTTCCCCAGCCATGGAGTTCATCATATCTTAATTTTTTCAGTCATTGCATATGCATACATTCAATGATCTAATAACATTGGTAAGTTCAGAAGCCTTTACCAATTAAATATAACTCTACGGGTTCACAAATTTACATAACAGCAGCACAGAGAATATTTCCTTCTTAAAGTCTGCATAGCTATTGCACCATTAAGTTTCTGGTACCAAAATGAATTTGAAAAAGAGCAATCCATGAAATCTGGTCTTCTTTCTTGTCCTTCTATATTTTCTGAGGCAGGGATCAAATATCTGCATGTTTCATCTTCTTTTGTCTGGAAGTCTTTTGTGGCTTTTAAACCATGACCCTATGATCACTGTTTGTAGGGATATAGTCACTTCAGAACCTGGGAGGTTTAGGAGGAGGAAAAAAAATATTTCTTTCCATGATATTTACTTTCATGCCTCTTGGTCTGCCGTGAGACATACAAATATCTGATTGAGAATCACCTTTGTCCATGAGGGCTTTTCTAAGATAGGTCACCAACTGAGTTGGTAAGCCTGTGCCTCACATGGATGTGGGTATCATCTAATCTTCTGAGGGCGTTACTAATGACATACATTAGAGGAAGTTTGCCTGTGCTCTCTGCCTGATTGATGGTTCTGAGGGGTGGATTCGGCTCTTGACAGTCTGCTTTGCATTTTGGCTGTTGGCTTTTAATCTTGGACTGCAACATGTTCTATCAGCTTTCCAGCTCTCAGGCCTTCAGATGATGCAAGTGACTTTGATGATTCTTTAGTGCAGAAAGACTCAAATTTGGGGCCTACTTGTCTTAAATGGCATGAAGTAATCCATTATAGCAAAACTTTTTTAGACATAATATTTTTATACATTATGTCAATATTCTACTGGAAAAACATATGTGTGGTATGTGTGCTTAGCCTATTGTATTTCTCTAGAGAGCATATGTAATACATAAATATATTAGTAATCAAGCACCTTGCCTGTCACGATTACATTATCGTATGGTATTCACTAATATTTAAAAAAAAATACAAAACATGCAAGGAACCAGATTTCTTCATAAGTGACTGTATAATCTCCACCCTGAATGGAACCTATTTTAATCTAGAAAAATAAAATATTGATTAAAATATAATAAAAATAAAGAGATATATACAAATGATATATAAATGAAAAATCAGTTTATGATTAAGAAAATGGTTGTTTTAAAATGTCTGCAAACAATTAGAGGGACCTTATTTTGGGCTTCTAAGACCCAGATAAAATGAGCCTAGCATAATGTCAGATGCCTCTAATCATAATCCTAGAGAAGCAGAGACAGGACACTAGAGCAGTCCTGGCCAGGTAGCCTAGCTGAAGCATTAAATACCAGTTACATTGAGAGACCCTGTCACAAAAATAGGGTGGAAGGAGATTGAGAATGACACCTGGCAGTAACATTTGGCTTCCACAAGCATATGCACAGAAATCGTCACACAATACAGCAGTAAATAATAGGCAAGTTTAAAATTAAAATCGGCAAAGTAAGCAATAAAAAGTATACAGATAATGCTTAGTTATTTTCAGGATCAGTCACAGATATTGTTTCAAAAATTAAAGTGGAGAGGGTTGGAAAAACACCTGATATCAACCTGTTTTCAACAAGCCTGCATATGCCCATGAATACTTACAATCGAATAATTTATCGACAGGAAAATACCCACTCATAAGTTATAAAACATTAGTTCTGTAATGGTGAGTATCCATCGCAAAGAAGACAAATGCAAGGATCCTAATAGACTCTGAGAACATCTATAAACAAAGATCAATATATGTAGATCAAGACAAAAACGAGTAATATAATAGAAGTAACCATAGGGTCAAGATATATTTTATTATTCTAATTGATAATAAACCAATTAAAAGTTTGTTCCCAACATGTATTATCCGAGTTTCAAAACAGTTATTTAGATTTTCTTTGCTTCTGTTTTTGTACTACTAGATGGAATTGCATTGACAATTTGTCTTAGTGAACTTATCTAAAATCAAGTGCACTAATAACTGTATTGCATATGGCAAAATTTAAATTCTGTTCACATATTTGATACTATAGTTAAGGCATATGATGTTAAGAACATATTCTTAAAGAATGTAAAGAAGAAATTAAATTTACAGATGAAATTGATGCCGACTAGCAGAGAGATAATTTTACTGTGCTTTTATAAAAAGATCTCAAACTTGATCCAGACAGTTAAATTCAAGCCACGATTCAGTAAAGTCATTCAATTTCTTGAGCAATGGCAATAGACTGTTTATTCCTATTTCTCCTTTCTTAGGAAATTTTGTGTTAATCAAAATAGTAATTATAAATCAAAAAATAAATAAATGAGACTTGTTCAGAAAAAAAAATTACAAGCATTTTCCCAAGATTATAAGTCTGCCAAAGTCAAATAAAATCATATTATCTTCTGCCTCTACCTCCTCTATAATATTTGCTGTGTGGTGGGATAAGGCAGATAACTAGTCATACACTTAGGCAAGTCTCAGTTTATGACTCTGGATCCAGCCTCTTGGAAGGCTGGCCTTCTCTGTCATTCTTGAAGCAATTGGCATTGACTCCAAGTTCCTGTGATAGCTTCCCGCCTGTGTTTTACGTGCCTGCCCTTAAGAAGTGAACATTAGATGCAACATCTCATCAAGAAGAGGCTGGAAATGTCTCACGGATAATTATATTTCTTTTGCAGAGATGGATTCTGATCCTTCTAGGTCACATTCAAATATGACATTTGAGTTGTTTTTTTTTTTTTTTTTTTTTTAATAAACAGAGGGAATGATTCTGAAACAATGCAGAAATGATGCATATAAAGAAGTCGATGTTGAGAAACCAGAGGGAATTATAACAGTGATTATTTAGTAAACTGAATGTAGACCAAGACTGACACTCAATATAAATCCATTACCATATTTTCCATTAGCTGCATGCCATCCTAAGCAATATCTCACTGCTATTCCGTGGCTAATTTTAGCTTGAGTAATGTAAATTATTTCCTGTGTTCAATTTACTTATTTGATATGACAACTAAAGGGAAAGCGTACCTCTGAACTTTATGTGAAAAAGTGGTATTCAATGTGCTTATCCCTGACACCAGTGAGTTCTGTTTCAATCTACTCTGCACCTCTGAGGAGCTTGTAGTGTATATTGACTTTTACATTTTGTTTTGAATCACTGTTGCTTTGCATTTGCTTAAGGTATTCTGCACATTTCTTGAAAACCAACCCAAAGTACTAAAGTGGAAACTTAAAGGTTCTTTGGCCCTGGAATTCCCCTACACTGGGGCACAAAACCTTCACAAGGCCGAGGTCCTTTACTCCTATTGATGATCGAATTTGCAATCCTCTACTATATACCTGCTTCCAGTACATTCAATCCCAATAAGTGGGAGAGGGTGGGGTGGCAGGCATGGGGAAGGGGGAGGCAAAAGGGGTTTGTTCTTGCTTTTGTTTGTTTGTTTGTTTGTTTTGGAGGGGAAAATGGGAAAGGGAAAATGTACATGTAAATAAAGAAAATACCTAATTAAAAAAAAATTAAAAAAAAAAAAAGGTTCTTTGAAACGTCAGTTGGATGGTGTTTTGTCGGGACAAACATGTGAAAGGACTTTGAGTCGATTCTTTGCTAACACACATGTATTGTTCTGCCTTACATTGTGTACTTGAGCTGCATTTGTTGGGACTCCATGGAGAGAAATGAACCAAAGAACTGTTAGTGGTGTCCCGCAATTTCTTGCTCCATCCACTGACTTGGGATGATTGGCAGAGTGACGTCAGCTGAGAGAGGCACACACGCTGAGGCCAGACCCGTGAAGGACCTGTGATGTTAAGAGGGCATAAATAGGACTCTACAGACGATGATGGAGGCTGAGCTTGGCTTGCTTATACAGCTAGCTGTGCAATGCTTGTGGATTGACATCTTTGCTGATATTCACTTCCTTGAGAGGCACAGCTGAGAACTTCGCCTGCCATTCCTCCTGGCCCCTCCTGCTGACGAGAGCCCAGGCTGGTGCTAGCGCTGATGATTTGTATTTGCTCTCCCAGCTCGACCGAACTGGACTGCTCATGTATCTGTGAGCTGTTTGTGAATGGATCGAGCTGCCAGCTGGCTGCTAACCGGTGAACTGAACTGCTGATTTTCAGACAACACAAATGGAAGTTGCTCCAATAGTTTCCTAAATAGGTCCACCCCCACCACCATATCCTTTCTTTCCCACTACTTCTGGTGGGTGGTGGGCTAAAAGGGAGGTTAACACATTTAAGAAACATCATTAAAAATAAGATTTGAAAAATTAAAGTTATGAAATATAGTTACAGTTAGAAAAAAATTGAAAATGATGACATTAAATGTTAAAAAATCAACTATAATCGATGTGTTTATTTTAGTAGGTAATTCAGTACTTTGTTGAACAATTATGTTTTAAATTTCTGTTTGAAACTGAAAAAACATCACAGGGCAGTGGTGGCACATGCCTTTGATCCCAGCACTTGGGAGGCAGAGGCAGGTGGATTTCTGAGTTCGAGGCCAGCCTGGACTACAGAGTAAGTTCCATGACAGCCAAGGCTAAACAGGGAAACCCTGTGTCAAAAAAGAAAGAAAGAAAGAAAGAAAGAAAGAAAGAAAGAAAGAAAGAAA